>CAIGRB010168835.1:36366-53019 GCA_903798255.1 Fraxinus quadrangulata
AAATTCGGTGTCTTATTATGATTACAGGAATCATGAAAATAGAAAAGAAACACAGTTAATGCACGTATAGAGATAGTATAACAATTTATGCAGGGTGCAAAATGATAAAGAAACAAAGTCTTCCATCTTCGCGTACAAGAAAGAATATTACTTGATTACTGGAGGCATCTATGGCACTTACATTCTGCTATTTGAAATTCTTTACTTGCTGTATTTTTTGAGAAATGGTAACTGAAGTTGCATGGCAATTTAGTGTGTTCTTGCATCAGTTAGCATTAATTCATATTAGTTTATGTTAAAATGAGTGGTAAAATTGGATCTATCTCACCCAAGGAGGATATCTGAAATTCTTCGTCTAAGGCAGTTTTTGAAATCTCTAGCACTCCGTATATTTTAGCTTTGGTTGAAGCGATGCTCTTACTCTAATATAAATGAATTTTGATATGAAACCCCATGTTTTCTAATCAAATAAGTTATTTTTATTATTATATTTTTGGGTCAGGGAAGAGCTGCGTAAAGAGGGTAGATGTGTATATACGAAATAACACTACTCTTTTTTTTTAACATTGCTGATCCAATTTGTGGTGCTTGTTATAACTGATTTTAGTCTTTACACCTCCAGTATCGCTTTTCAGGATGGTCTCCTTTGGCATGGAAGATTTTGCTAAGAAATATGGAACACTAGAACCTTCTCAGTTTGTTGATGTGATGTCACTTATGGGGGACAAAGCCGATAATATACCAGGTGCTTTTGTATGTGTGTGTATGTTTTAATTATTAACTTATGTAAAGCACAAATTATGGGTTTTTTTTTTTTTTTGATTAAATTCTGGGAAGGACAAGTTAATTGGAAAACCATATTTTTATTATAGCATTTTCTTTAAAGCATAGTATCCTGAAGTTTTTTTTACTTCATTTTTGTTGTGAAAGAAATATGCTGTTACTGGAGTTTAAAATTTAATAAACAGAACTTATTTCATCCCGACTTGTGAAATGCAGCCATTTTAAACTACATATCCTTCATTTTTCTTATTACCTCAAATCAGCAAGAGCTTTTATTTCTTCTTCTACTTTCTAGCTTATTGATGATCTAAACGTTCTTTTAGATAGTTGTATACTTATTCTCGGTATAGTAATTTTGATGAAGCTGGTAAATTGCAATTGAGTGCAGGAGTTGAAGGTATTGGAAATGTCCATGCTGTGCAACTGATTTCAAAGTTTGGTATGTACATGCAACGCGTCATTTTATTTGGAACCATGGCAAACTTGCCATACCTTACAGCATCCTTGCAACGTCACAGTTGTAAAAACAAATGATCAATATTGCATGCCATGAAGGAGAAATAAATAGATTTGAACATTTCCTTGGAACTGAACCACAATACTGATCTTTGTGTAGAAATCCAGTCTGTCAAACATTTTAATTCTGTAAGGGATACATTATATCCAAAGGAACTTAAAAGGTTCGAAGATTGGGTACCAATGCAAATCAACCATAGCTTAGAAATATGATTTAGAGGAAAATATGTTTGTGGAATCCACTGTCCCCAATCGCTTATCTGGATGAGGCTTTAAGAAAAATATCTAGAGTGGCTCATAGGACTAGAAGTTTAAGTATCACGTTAGGTTCAAATGAAATTGAAAGTTCTGACTCGCTATTCTACTTATATAAAGTAAACTGACACGATGAATGGGAGCATTTCTCAGCAAATGTAGATGAAGTAATATAGGGAACAATTAAGTAGAATGTGTTATCATTCCCAAACAACTTCCTAGAACCAGATCTTATTCCCAGTACCCACATCCTATTTTGTGAACTGGACAAATGATGAACATCGCTGACATATAAACTTCTATGGCCTTCTAACGCTCATGTTCCCTAGAAAAGCTCATTCTTGTTGGGTCAAACTATATATGCTCCTCATAATCCTTCCCCATAAAGATCCATTCTTCGGAATCCAATCTCTAGAAACATTTTACTACCAAAGCCAAATTTTCATTTGAAATTACACTCTCCTAATACATTATACTTTTGATCCTACTAACCATGTCCCAAGTAACTGAGCAGTTCTTATTGCTAAGACCCCATCTGAGAACAATTGAGTTGCTAGAACTGTTTGGTTTAACTCTGGATTCTTCTCCTCTAAAACGCCTGCCAGTAAATAGGCATTTGTTTCAAATCCATTCATTGATCTGTCTCGGTTCTTATTATCTGTTCAAGAAACTTTGTTGCTCGACCCATTCCTTCTGTCGATGGATGAACCAAGTGCTTGTTAATCGATGTAAAGGTTTTGGGAATTAATCTCTCATGATCTATTTCTTTGTGTATTGTATTACATTTGTAGGAAAACTATACATAATTCTAAGAACTGATAAAATAAAAAATATAACTGAAAGATTCAGATATATCAAAATATGAACTAACTAAAACTAATTCCTAGATATGTGGGATTCAAATTTGACTCCCTGTTTGACTAAATCAATCCGGATCTGCAACATGATGCTTTAACAGAATTGCAAACAGAGGACATTTGTGCAATGTAGCAAAGAAGCACGAGTAGGATCATGCTTTATTGATGATGATTTGCTGGAAATATTATTTGACTTAAACTACCTTCCAACCAAAAAATGATAGTGAGTTCTGTTAACGAATTTTCCATTTTTATTCTTCCACATGGTGCTGTATGCTTCTCAATGTGAAATTATAGCCTTTGATTTATCTTCTTGTGCTCCTATTTGTTACATTGTATTAGCTTTTCACCTTCTGATTTTCGATGTTATTCTACAGTGTAGTGCTTGCTAAATTGTTGCTTGTTCTTGTATGGATAGGTACATTGGAGAACCTGCTGCAGTGTGTTGAACAAGTTGATGAGGAGCGAATCCGGAAGGTTGTTAAATGTCGAATGTCTTTTTAGTCTAGTATTTCTTTTAAAAAATTTTGAAGCAAATTTCTATGAACTGAAGTGGCCACTCTAGTAAAAAAAAAATCAAGACTACAATTATCTTTGTCAAGTTACATGGTATTAGAACAACTGTTTAGTGATTTAATGTGGACAACTTTAGTCATGAATCATGATAGGTCGAGTACCAACTAATGAAGCACATTAGCATCATGCATGAGTGGCCTAGTACTTTATCAAAGTATGTTCAGAACTACTTCACAAGTACTGAATGTATATTTGCATCAATAGACAAGCCTTTAATGAAATCAGTGAACCAAACAAGTCTCTCATAAACACATTAATATGCTACTTGTGCTGAAAACTAAACATATCACTAGTTTGGTTATTTAGCTACTATGAACTAAGGAGCAAATCTAAAATCTAACTTTTGGAACAATCATCCCTTTCTTCCTTAATGCAGTGTGGGTATTCGTGTCAAGATTTAGTCGAGAGTGCTAAACGTCTAGTATTACCTTAGTATAGTTTGAGTTTGGAGTGCTATTTCCATTATAATAATCATTATTTGGTTTTTTTGGCCAAATCAGTACTTTTTTTTTTTAGACAAGGCTAAACAAGATAAAATTACAAGAGAAGTTTCAATAACACATTTGATTTCCAGAGCTGTGGATTGACATAATTGTAGAATGCCATTAGTAAATCCTGATTTTCTAGTATATCTTTTAGTTGATTCATATTATACATAAATATTAAAGATGTGCCAACACAAGTATGAAATGAGTAGAGATTTATTATACCGATGGCCAAAGACTTGGGAAAACGATAGGACTATTTTAATGGAGAAGTCATACTAATATGCTGTCACTCTTGGTACCTTAGGGCCTTTCTCCTAGAGGAGATGCTTTTACTTCTAAAAAATTTCCTTCCCTACCATCCCAAAAACAATAAAGAAATAGTAGGGAAGATAAACAAATATTGTTTATGATCTCCATTAGTTTGTTTTCTACATTCTGTAAATTTATGCATTCACTTAATCCAGTAGTTTTAGTTACTTATGTGAACTAGTTGTAGGCCTTGACATCAAATGCTGAGCAGGCTCTTCTAAGCAAGAATCTGGTATGTTTGTTTTTATTTATTTATTTATTAATTTTTTTTTTTTGCAAATGTAATTTTTTCAATAATTTGAAGCCAACCTATGGGCAGAGTATTTATTAAATCTGGTATGTTTCTTAGAACCTCATATTCTCAAAGCTAAAAGATCACATTCTACGTTATGTAGGCCATGCTACGTTCTGATCTTCCATTCTACATGGTTCCTTTTTCCTCCGAAGATCTGACTTTTATGAAACCAGAGGTTCGTATTATCTCTGTAAAAGCAGCTGTTTCTGTCAACTATGAATGTTTCTATTGTGGTTCCCATGGCTTCTGGCTGGCTTAGTGATCTATGAAATTGCCTTTTAGATTAATGGTTTGCCCTACTTGGCCGGTTAATGACATATGAGAAATCTATTCTGCCATTCAGGGTTGTGGCATTTATTAAATACACTTTAAAGTTGCATGTGAGTCCATTTGTTCCATGTGATATTTTCTTTATTTTATAGAAAGCTGTCCAGAGAGAACAGAAAGGACTTGAGCATGATATATCTTGAACCTTGACGTTTTACTCATAGTGATTCACTAATCACTGAATCACTGATGCATGTCAATGGGATCGTACTATATGTCCAATACAAAAGGTGCTGCTGTACTGCAAATAAAAGTAGGATTTGGGTTACCACTTAGAATCAGTTTGTCATTGATACAAAAACTAGTAAAAACCATCACTGGTCTGACTGAACCTAGAATTGCATGCAACTGTCATTTTGAAGTTCAGAAACACAATAGCTGGTTGTTTGGTATATTTATTTTACATCCTTGATTGCTTTTACTTGAGACGTCTCATTGATTGTAATTTTTTTTCCACTATTCCCACTTGTGAATTTCTTTGAATCAGTTGTAGATAATCAAATATATCCTTAATGCATCAATAGAACTCTATATGATTTCATATACCTATATCTGTATGATGATGGGAATATTAAACCAAGATGTTATGAACACAGGATAATGGGGAGAAATTCACATGCCTATTGACAGCTATTAGTGCTTATGCAGAAGGATTTTCTCCAGATTCTATCATTAGAAAGGCTTACTATTTGTGGAAGCAGCTTGAAAGACAGTGATTCATATAGATCTTTAGCGCATAAGTAAAACTGCATCTGAATGTGATGGGTTTAAATCCTAAACCTGGACGCTATTAGTACAGTACAATGGGGAGACTTTTATGAACCTCTTGACGGTTATTGCCTATTGGTGCTTTTGCAGAAAAAAACTCATCCAGATTTTATCACAGGAAGGGCATTTTATCTGCAGGAAGTGATAGAAAGAAAATGGACCAGATATTTGTGTTGATGATCTCTCTAAGATGGTTTTAGCCAGATGAAAAATCCAATGAGCAATATGTAACTTTTTCAGTTCTTTCTCTAGTTTTTAGCCTCCCTTTTCGTAAAATTTACTGTCTGTCAAAATCAATTTTGACCAGTTACTGATATACTAGAGTTCAATATCAATCTCTTTCGTTAATTTTATCTCAGCGTGTGTACATGGTCTTGATTTTTGCTCTTTTATGATGTTGATTAAGAGTACCAAATTATCGATCAGCAAATGCACGACTAATATGTCCAAAGAAAAAATGATTTGTGACTTGAACGAACTAATGTTGTAACATGCTTTGCAAATGTTGCAAGGAGGAAATACAGGGAAATATTTTCATTTTGGTGTTTCTGTAGTATGTGTCTTGATTTTCTAAATGAATGAATGCAAACCCGTCAGGTGCTGCTGGTCTCTGTAACTTACCTCCTATATTTGTATGGTGCAACTTGTATATGTATTACATAGGTTGGTAATAATTGATTCTTTTGTATTTTGTGGTTGCAGTAGTTTGCAGTGACAAAATGGAGATTAACTTGTGGTGTTTTGGTGGTGCTGGAAATTTTGAGTTTAGTCAATCTTAGCTTATATTGTAAGTTGTAACGATCCAGTTTCTATACCTAAGTCATTAGCTTATTGTACTGCCCACTTTAGGTAACATTTGTCCATTTTACCCATACGAATTTATTTTGCGTTTTACATGATCCGAATTTAAGATCTCGGGGGTATATTTTCACCACACTCATTTTTGCCAATCAATATTACTTCTCCAACAATGGTATAGTGCATGTTTGGTTAAGCATAAAAAATTTACTTACAAGTTCATATATAAATAAACGAGTACGTTTACAAAAATAGATAACTTCCCCTCTATATGTACTTTCGAGCCCTTCATCTTTTTGAATTGAGACTCGGCTTGGCTTGCGTCGTTCGAACAACTGTAGGGAGGACCTCGATATATATTCACGTATGGTAACCGAGAATCCTCTTACAATTGAGGCCAATTTTATTCATCCAACCAAGGTTCACCTTGTGTACTGATTGTGGACTTGTACGGACTTGACTCTATCCATGTTGCTATTGGTACGTTAACCTACATGTCCAATGCATGAAGTTCTGCCTCCGCTCTCTAAAATTGACTTGCTCGTGGTACATTTCATGCCATTCAATGACCTATAATGTTAGTATAACTAAGAAAAAGAATCTATTCAAAGACATCAAGATACGAAAATTCACTTCATATTAAGCCTTTTAACTTAATTTTAAAACTTAACTTTAGCCATACATGATCAAGTCTTGACTAGTAAGAGATAATGAGTTGGAATATGACTAATTTGTCTATAATGGTTCAGACAAAACAAAAAAATAAATAAAATTGCGATTACATGTAGCCAGAAGCAACACTTAAATGAGAAAATTGTACTAGCAACCTTGCATGCTTCCCTATCAAGGTATATCATTTTGCGATCATGCTTTATGTACAGGGTGGGGGTTCTGTGTGAGGGTTCACAGAACCTCCATCGACAACTCACACATGGGGGAGGGGTGGGTAATTTTTTTTTTACTTTTTTTATTGAGATGAGTCCCACTCATGTGAGAAGGTATAGACTCCTGTATAGAGGGCTTGATTCATCATTTTGGGCGTAGTAAAATTCCTCAAAAAATGATTGATATTGTGATTCATGAGTGAATCATCCCTTCTGCGATTTAAAAATCAAGAATTAGACTGAATTCGTGATTAACTTTTTGTTAGTACCGAATCACTTGATTTTGTCTATTCTTATTTGATACTTTATCTATTTATAATGTAACATTTTTTTTGTGTTTAGAAATTTATCTCATACTGCGATTTCTAATAAGGACAAGTTCTTAATTCACATTGAAGTTATAATGAATATGCTTGGACATACAATGTGTAAATGTACAAATTAATAATTTTTCCTTGGAACCCTTTTATGTCATATTTGACAAGACCATTATTTCAAAATCCATTCCTAACTTTTTCAAATCCACATTTTCTACGGCATTATTCTTGCCACTCTACTTCATTTTTAACTTTGGAGGAAGAAATTAGAACTTTAGCCCGACTCAAAGTACATGGGAAAAGAGTTTGTTCCTTCATACAACGAGATCTCATCATGCTCCTCTTTGTCATGCGTTATATTTGGATAAACTTAAAAATACGTACAAGTTTACATATGAATATATGAACTTGTTTTGAAATAAAGAAGTTTTTGTTGATCAAGTAGAACTCTAAAGTAACTAACAAGCACATTACAGTAAAATAATTAGTCAAAAGTACGTTCACTTGAATGACTAAGACGTCTCTAATGGGTTGGCCAAAATCAATTATAGAATACGTGTAGGACTCTGACTTATATGTCCTCATTGTGTCACACTTGTCAAAAAATTGTGGTAGCAGCCTTGATTTTTATTCACAAGATTATCATTTTCTGTGGAAAAGTCTATCTCCCTCCCTTATATAAATCCCAAATTACCCTACACTTAATCCCACAACGTGAAAAATTATTAAATAAAATGAAGACTTTTGTATTGGTTTTGTTGTGTCTTTCATCCCTCGTGGGTGCATTGGCTCAAGGAGGGGTGGGTTCAATTATAAGCAAATCCATTTTTGAGCAAATGTTGAAGCATCGCAATGATGCAAATTGCCCTGCAAATGGATTTTATACTTATGAAGCTTTCATAGCAGCTGCTAACTCCTTTGGAGTTTTTGGAACTACAGGCGATACCGATACTCGAAAACGAGAAGTTGCTGCCTTCTTGGCTCAAACTTCTCACGAGACAACAGGTCAAATTCAAATCCCACATACGCACTTAATTTCATGTACACTTTTTGCATGTTATGTAGGTGGACTAAACATATCGAGTAATTTCTGAATATTGTAACGAACGTACCCTTCGTGTTTAAAACAATCTTTTATCATGAGAAAAGCTTAATTAATTTGTTGATGGAATTACACAGGAGGATGGGCTTCTGCTCCTGACGGTCCATATGCATGGGGATATTGCTACAAGCAAGAAAAAGGCAATCCACCGGATTATTGTGTTGCAAACCAGCAGTGGCCATGCGCTCCTGGTAAAAAGTACTTCGGTCGAGGCCCCATTCAAATTTCCTAGTAAGTATTGTGTAAGAACATAAACTTGTTTATCATGTAGTACGAGCTAGACAACCACACGACATAGTTTTGATGATGATGTTTAATATTGCTTATCAAACATGCTGTAAATTCTTTTAGCGTCTCTTAGCTGAAAATAATGGACACGTTTTGTATGCAATACTGATGACACTGCACTCAAAATAATGGTAACATCTTAATAATTTCTCGAATCGTGGATTGCAGCAATTACAACTACGGTCCAGCAGGAAAAGCCATAAGGTCCGATCTACTAAATAACCCAGACGCCGTTGCAAATGACCCAACCATTTCATTCAAAACTGCATTATGGTTTTGGATGACACCACAAACGCCAAAGCCCTCGTGCCACGATGCAATAAGTGGGAGATGGAGACCCTCGGCTGCAGACTCGACTGCCGGTCGAGTACCTGGCTACGGTGTTGTTACCAACATCATCAATGGTGGAAAAGAATGTGGTAAAGGTTCGAACCCAAAAGTCGAAGATAGGATTGGCTTCTACAAGAGATATTGTGACTTACTTGGAGTTGGCTATGGCCCTAATTTGGACTGCTACAATCAAAGACCCTTTGCTTAAGAAGCGGTTCTTTTATTCACCTATGTGATGCATGTACAATAAAGCTCAGTGATAAAATGGAGCTCTTAGCAGTTACCAAACATGGATCCATATAATAAAACATCAATAAAATTATACTTCTATGATATATTGATTTGACTTCTTTTCTTTAAATTATCCCTCTCGATAATTTTATTAAAAAGTGCTTTCTGGGCTAAAAAAAAAAAAAAAGGATAAAAGCTTAATTTCCATTAGCACACATTCTATTTTTATTTAGGTTTCTTAGTGTGACAAGAGAGACAGCAAGATCAGAGAGGATTGTCCTTCGAACCTTACGAATATGAAATTTAGCATAATTTTTATTTTCATGATTTGAAAATATATAATGAAGTCTAAAGTAGAAGTCAATAATATTTAGAATGTTATAATTGAACATTAATTGGATATCTTTAATTTTTAGGAAATTAATCATATTAATTGTGGGGAAAGCATGTCAATTATGATGGCACTAACGGCGATGACACAAATGAAAGAATAATCACAACGGAAAATAATAATAAAATTAATTTGAAAATTTTGCTAGCTAGTATCATCATTTATATATGTAGTGATTTGTTGTTAAGAATAATAAGCTATAATTATTTAAGGAAAAAAAAAATAAAAATGAAAGAATGTGACTACTACTTTCTTGCCTATATCCTTTCTTACTTTCATGTTTGTTGCAGCTTGGTTTAGTGAGCGAACAATGTCGAAGTTGAGAACAATTCCATGACACAAATTTTTTTAAGAGAAATATTAAGAAGACTGAAAAATAAAAATAGATCGAGCTATTAAAGAGACAACTTTTCCACCATATGAAAAAAATTATAATCGTATAGAATTCTCGCTCACCTAAACCTTAAGTATCGTAGAAAAAATATCACCTAAATTTTATCACACAAAGTATTGTACTCTTTGCACAAAGCGAACTTTTAAAAAAAAAAAACTAGGACACTGGTTTTATAATTTTTTTCTTTATTCAACTATAGTGAATTATTGACCTAATTTTTTTTTCTCCATGTTTTTCAGACACAAGGATGCAATTATTCATTCCAATTAGATTTTGGCACCATTTATCATCAAAAGAAAATTCTCCACAAATTTGTTTTCTTATAATTTATAAATTCGCACTTCGTTTTATTGGCACTTTTTCGAAAAATTTCCCAACAAATCTCCCCATTGATAAAAAAAAAAAAAAAGCCAACAATTTTGTCTCTCTTTTGCAACTCTTGATGACGATACTTGAGAGAAAATTAACAGGGTTTGACAATCCAAATTTTCAAAATGCAGAATTAATACACTCCATAGAGTATAATCTCACAGAATATTAAATTTTAAATCAGATCATGTCGAACAAACTTGTTAAAAAATCAGAAAAGTATTAAGACAAAATTATGGGTGGTCAAAGACAATTTTTTTTTTTAATATTAAAAATTATTACAACTACAAATAATTTTTCTTTCACATAAACACTCAAGCATCATAGAAAAATATAACCTAAACGTTGCTAGACCCACAATATTCTAATCTTTGTACAAATCCCAAAGAGATTGAGAAAATTCTAGGATGTCAAAATTAGGATTGGACTTTAAAAGTTGAAAAATGCTAAGTGTACATAATGGACACCATAATTGTGTCCATAATGTACACATGTTGGCCCCTATTGGGGGATTGCCTGTCTCGTCAGACGGCCCTCCAATAGGGAGCCGCCATGTGTACATTATGGACACTATTAATATACACATAGCACATCCCTTAAAAGTTTAGCCCTAAAAACATAATATGCATAAAACTTTGTTTCTTCATAAGAATATTCTAGAAATTCAAATGTTGCGCTTTCTCTATTCTTTTGTTTCTTTTTATCATCATGTAGACATATACAAGAAAAAAAAAAAAAAAATTCTGTGATGCAAAACCCGACTTGCCATGGCACGTACAGATTTTTTTTTTTTTTTTTTCCGGAATGAAAATGGAGATGGATGGTCTGAACTTTGAAATCGAAGTTACGGGTTTCAACTTTCAAATCGAGGAGAAGATGGTTCGGAGGGTATTTTAATAGGGTAGATGTTTTTAATCTTACGTGACTTTAGACGGTTGGGTTTATATATTTTAAAATAAAATATATTTCATTAACCTTTATTGTCGTAAATTGCAGGCACAATAAGCTCGGAATACAAATTGTCCAATCAAAAGAATTCCGAATACAAGCGACATAAGAAGTAAGCTCGTGCATCACGTTATTGCTCTTGCGAGAACATGGTAACTATTACAATGATGAGATCATTCACAATGTGTGCATCGACGGGGATGTAGAGTCCTCAAACAAAATTGTGGATCGTACAAAGTAAATCACATTCAACCACTGCCACATGATGCCGTCTAGCCCTCAAAAATCTTTGCGCACCCCACCTCCTCTCAAAACCTCCTGAAAGTCGCTAATTCTGACTGGGTGTTTTACCGCTCCCCACCACTCCAAATATTTCCAAACTCGCATGAACGTGAGTTTCAACTCCCATTGAAATTGCAAATTGGACTCAAGAACCACTTAATTAATGATTATTATAGAACTGTAGCAGACACATTTATCTTTGTAAATTTTATTTTTTTCAAGATGCTGCGTCACATGTACTAGATTTTAATTGTTAAAACCAACTTCATATTGTCTAGTTTGATTTGATTTCCAAGAAAATTAAACCATGTTCACCCTATATACGTATTTGTTTACAAATAAGTTATTTTCAGTATTTGCAGAAATTGCAATTTTATTTTATATAAAAATTGTTAAAGACATTTCTTTTAATTTGAAGCAGCATTTCTTCTATTCAAGAAATGGAAAAAATTCTCAAGCAATGAGAGAACAAGGAAAAATTGTAATTGAATATCATTAAATGGAAAATATAAAAATATAATATAAACACAAAAGGGCAAAATAGGAATTGCATAATTAATATTGGTTGATAAGGAAACTTTATTTATAAAAAAACAAACGTGAATAGATGAATGTATAACTTTTGAAAAGACATAAAATGCTTCTATAACAGTCAATAACTTCAATAGAGACTTCTGTAATTTGCTCTTTGTTAACCATTAAGCATGGGATTGGTACCGCTAAAAAATTTGATTAAAATATAAGTTAAAGTTAACATAAATTTTAAGCAAATTTTATAGGACTCGTGACTTTTCAATCACACACAATTCTATCAACTTTTATTAAAATTGACTAAAAATCCGTTTTTAAGATCTCTATCGAACATGGGCTAATAGACAAAATACATTTTTGTTTGCGGACAAACCATCCCATGTAAGCTTATATGTGCTCCAATCTGACAACTAGGTTACAATTTTGGTTTCTCCAGGAATTGTGCTTGTATCCGGGGAAATGAAGAGATGTTAATCATGCACGTAATATCTTATGGTTGACGTGTTTTGAATATTAAATCTCTGTTTAGTCCAAAATTTTAAAATCTCTGTTTACTCCAAAATTTTAAAATCTCTGTTTAGATGTATGATTTAAAATGAGGAAAAGTAGTGGGTTCCACAAAATATACGGATAATAATGAGTAGTAATTATAAATATATGATTGAAATTAATTATTGACTTTTAACTAAATTTATAAAGTGATACTAAAATGGATGCTAAAATCCACATGGTCTCATCCCTGTTTATAGTCGTAATACATCAGATAAGATAGTTTTGTTTTTCTAGATCTTTCGATTTGAAATCACTACTTGAAGCGGATTACCGTGATCGATTATCCCATGCATGCTTTGCGAGGAATGTCCATTTGATCCGCCTCATCTCCATGTGTCCCAAAAGCCTCAAATGCATAATTTCTAACCTCCAATTGAAATTACAATCATGCTATATGTACATTTTTCTTTACATTAAGTTTGACACTTTTTCACATGACATTCATCAAAGTTATTGATTTTTACAACATTTACTATCTAGATTTTGCAAATATAAGAAATGTCAAGGATAATGTAAACGTATGGGTACACACAACTTAATTCTTGAAATTATATGATGAAGTTTCTATTCGAAATACCTCCGTAGAAGGACGAATTGCTATCCGACAATTGAATTCATAATAAAAAATAAAAAGATCCCTAGCAAGCTTAGCTGATCTCTCCTATGCATTGTTAGAATTACTAGATTCAATCATGATACCTCGAAATAAAACATAATATATATAAGAAGTTATAAACAATTACCTTTTGAATAACGTGTACAAATGGCAAAGTTGTTGCTGATCCATGATCCATCACGAAAGGTATGCACACACCTAGTATAAATCTTCTCCTACACTCTCCAAACTGTAGTGACGACTATAGTTGGGATGTCAAGCCAAAACTATTTAGGATTTTCTTGGAGAGGATATGGGACCTAGTCATATTGCATCCATCTATAATGTACACATGAAAATTTAATGGACCTACGCTTATTCATTTGCATCAACATGGACCAAAACCCACAAGGGAAAACAAGCCCAACAATTGGACATCCAAGCATGGTTAAGCTTCAGTCTAAATCATATTTTAATAAGATAAAATCCCAATCAGTCAAAAAAAAAAAAAAATCCTAATAATTTTATCATTAATATTCGTTTTTTCTTTTCTTTTATTTCTTCCCTATCTATCAAGTGAAAGGCAATCACAACAGACCAGCTAGTAGAGTTTCAGTTTAGTTAAAATTTCTGCTGTTCTTGAACATAATATTGACAATTGACATCTAAAGGTAAAATAATATTAGTGAAACCAGATAAGTGCGTTTTGTGCATTTATCTGTGTCTATATTATTAAACTTTTATATCGTCAAAATATTGATTTCTAAATAACTTGGGGGTTAATTTCCTTATGTTTTCAGTGTTTGACTCGTTTCAAAGAAATTGAAAAAGAAAGAAGGACAATTGGCCATTGGATGGAAGTTTGGAAACTACTATGCACTTGAATAGAAGTTGAAGTAATTTAAAGTGGAGGGTCAAAATCGAAGAGAGAATGAAGAAAATGGACTAAAATGTGATTTTATGAAAATTGTATACTGTCACGCGTTTTCTATAACGTGATTTATACCGCAAGCTTACGGTGTCAAGTTTTGTAATATGGTAATAGAGTCAAAGTGTCGAACCCACATTGATTGTAATTTAATTCATACTAAGTACTATAATTGTTTTAGCTTTTACTTTATCTAGAAAAATTAAATCTCAAGTCAATATTTCTATCCTAAAATAATATGAATATGTAACAATTCAAATGAAATAAACAATTATAGGAGAATTATCAATGTGAGAAAGTCTAGGGATTGATTTCACCTCACTATCAACAATATTTTTCAACTTCCATAGTTACTTCTATCGATTTTTACCGAATTTATAGGCAATAATCTTAGGTTAAATTCTATTCCCTCTCTTGAATGCTAAATAGAACATATTTCTATATTTTAATTCCAATTTCTCTACTTCGAATTAACATTATAAAAGTTATATGCCCATGATTCTTAAATGGGATAACCTTCAAAGGCATTATACTTTCTCTCGTAACCTATAATCTCCTAAGTTATGTTATTCTTAGATCATGCCTAAATTTTCCTATCTCGAGTATCGAAATTTAAAACAGCAAATCATTCAATTATTGATCAGGTAATTGAAAGCATTGCACAAGAATCAACACAAATAAATTAATGGAAAAATTAAATGAAATAACTATATTAGAATCCAAATATGTCTCAAGTTTAGTTACATCAAACTTTTGATAGTAAAGTTAGTTCATGAATACTAGAAACGACATATTTAAATTCTAAAATAAAAAACACGGAGAAGAAAAGAGTAAGAAAAACTGTTTTGCAGCTTGGATTCGTCTCTAATTTGTTGTCATTTTTGCTCTTGATGATCGCTCATTTTCCTTGCCTCCTAAACCCTTTTTGTCCTCTAATTTTTGGTCTTCAATGTCGTATTTATAGTCTCTTAGGGTATTAAGATTGATTGAAATTGGATCTGACCAAAAAAATAAAGAAATTTACTTTTTCTTTTTACCATGGAGGCGGCGCCGCGGTGCCCAAAATAGGCAATGCAGCACCCACTAGCCGGCGCCGATTTGTTGGTTTATGGCTTTGCTGGGCACTGCAACGCCCAGCTCCCTGTTGCTTCCTATTATTTGGCCTCCGTTTTCCCCTCTTTTATTCTCCACTTCATTTTTCTTCTTCAGTCACATTTTCTTCAAGCCCACTTTTATGATTGCACTTGACTCCTTCTCAAACTCCAAAATAAGTCACATCTTCTTCAAGCCCACTTTTATGATTACACTTGACTCCTTCTCAAACTCCAAAATACTCCATTTTCTCCTATATATCTAAACTACGGAACAACATGAACAAAAATATCAAAACGCTCATAAGTGCTCAAAAATACGCCAAAAACTATGTTTTAAAAGTATTAGCACTACAACAAAAACCCTATTTCCCAACACTTGTTTGGCAACATTCACTAATTAAATATTGCTAAAAGGGTCTATTGCAACATTCTAATAAGTTAATATTGTCATTGGTGTTAATAATTGAGTTTTGGCAACATTTTTTAAGCGAATGTTGCGAATGTCGTCTTTTTGCAACATTTATTTAGTTGCGAAAAGTTTTATCTTTCGCAACGTTTATCAAACCTTGCAAAAAGGTTTATCTTTCGTAACGTTTGTCAAACGTTGCAGAAACTAACTTTTGGCAGCGTTTACATGAACGTTGTTGAAACTCTCTCTTTTGCAACGTTTATAAAATGTTGCTGAAAAAAATCTGAATCTACCTTTTTGCAACTTTGTTTAAACGTTATTGAAATGATTTATTTTGGAACGTTTCCTAAATGTTGTTGAAAAGAAAAACCTATTCCAACCCCACCCGTCCACTTGAGTACCAATTAACCTTACCCGTCCGTAAACAACAAATGAATCGCTCCTAATTGAGAGAAGTCGAGATCGAAGTAGCTGCCAAAATCTCTCATTCTTCTCCGATTTTCCTGTACAAATCCCTCACGCCAGTCACCATTTCTCAGTCGCCCACCCCTGCTGTTGATCTCCCATAGCCAGAGGTGGTGAATCTCATCCAATTTTTTCCTTAATCGTAACGAAGACAGCGCTATATACGGTCAGTTTTTTTACATTTTATTCTGTAACTTTGTTCTTTCTTTCATTTTTCACATAAGATTTTCGTTATTTCTCATGGGTTCTGATGCTACCAAAAATCACGCCTGTGTGATTTCCGAGCTTGACGATCGAGATCTAGCACGAATGAGGTCTTCCGGTACCTGAAACAAAGGTGTCGAGGTGTGTCCTCGTCGCCCCTCCGACGCTTAAGTCAGAGAGAGAATTTGGAAGAAAAATATATGTGCTGTAAAACTGTATTACGTACCTGAAGAATGGTTCCATGCGCTATATTTATAATGCTGGGTAGTGTTGTACTTCTAGTTGGTTTTGTCATCCTTATTTTAAGGAGTGGTTGGTAGGGGTAAGCGTCTGATTACGACTAGGAGTCCAATCGTTTCCTTGTTTG
>CAIGRB010168839.1:0-24410 GCA_903798255.1 Fraxinus quadrangulata
CCTTCCTGTTGGCATTCCTAGTGCGTGGTGCGTCCATCATTGGCGAGTGGCGACGAAGGGTGGGAGAACACCGAAAATCGTCGAGTAGAAGTCGGGGTAGAAGAATAGGATTTCGAATTCACTAGTGTCTCAAATTGGAATTTTTGAAAGTGAAATGTTCGTGACTTCTTCAAACTTGAGCAATTGACTACGTTTGTTGTGATTTTGTTGGAATTAGTCATGGCAAAAAAGCTCGGACTCGATTCTGAGCCCCATTTTGGAGCATTGGCCCGAACTCGAGCCAACCCATATATTATATTTAAAAAAAAAAAAAATTATAGCTGCCCAGCAGGCAACATATAGTTGCCTGCAGGCAACATTTTTTATGCTGCTGGGCAGAAATTTTTAATTTTTTTTAAAACCCAAGTCAGCTCGGCTCGCTAAGGCTCGAGTCAAAAGCGCTCGGGTCGAGTCTCATTTTTTTTGTTTGAGCTCGGCTCGAATCGAGCTTTTTTTTTTGGGCTGAGACTCGACTCAACTCGTTGACATGTCTAGTTGGAATTATCAAAGTTTTGGTTTTTCTTCAATTAATGGGCCCATTCTTGCCCCATTTTTCTTAAACAAAAAAGGCCCATTTTCAAATTTTGAAAAAAAAGGGCCCAAGTCTCCCAACTGACTTCATCTTCTCTACCCGACGGAGATCATAGTCACAGATGACAGATCACCTATGCTGTGTGGCCGTTGTAAATTTCGACAGAGCCAACACGTGTAGCCACGTCACCTTGCCGGCTATTGGCTCCACCAGTTATGGGCAATATTGCCTATTTACACCATTTTTAAATTTTAATTGAATTTTTTAATGAAACCTATTTTCGAGGACGAAGTGCAATTTATCATAAAAAAAAAGGAACGGCAGATAAGATGGTAAAAAGTACAATTCAGGATGAGCAAGCTTTAGGCTGACATTTTAACCCGAATCGAAATTGGAGGTTTCGATCCACCTGCAAAAAAGAAAATAAAAAAAAATTAGGAATTGAAATCGATAATGGATTTAGGTCGATTCTTAATTTTTGAACTAGACCCGTGGGTACTAAGATGGAACCCATTTTTTCATATAGTTTCTTATTTTTTATAATTTATAGATTGGATAAAAAAATTATAAAAGTAATTACTTAAACAATAAATAGGATGCGAATTTGGGTTGGATTGCGGGTTCTCTTGACCCAGTTAATAAAAAAATACAAAATCTAAAAACTCTAATTTAGACGATAATTTGTCTAAATATTAGCGACTAGCACTAAAAAAATCAAATTGAACAAATATTTTAATTTTTACCCTTTTTCTAAGTTTTTAGATCATGTTTGACAACCATTATTGTAATAAAAAAGAGTTTAGGATAGTGATTTTCAAGAGAATGTACAATTAAAAAGTAGAATTTTTTTTTTAATATACACGTATAATACTTTATTATATGAATATATGGTTGAAAATTGTCATATAACAAATCATAAAATAAATTAATGATTGTCAAACATACTCTTAATATTCACAATAAAAAGTACAATTCAGGATGAGCAAGCTTTAGGATGACATTTAACCCGAATTGAAATTGAAGGTTTCGGTCCACCTCCAAAAAAGAAAATAAAAAAAATTTAGGAATTGAAATCGATAATGGATTTAGGTCGGTTCTTGGTTTTTGAACTAGACCCATGGGTACTCGGATGGAACCCCTTTTTTTATATAGTTTCTTATTTTTTATAATTTATAGATTGGATAAAAAAAATTATAAAAGTTATTACTTAAAACAATAAATAGGATGCGGATTTGGGTTGGATGGCAGGTTACAAATAAAAACTCTCTCGACCCCGTTAATAAAAAAAATGCAAAATCTAAAAACTCTAATTTAGACGATAATTTGTCTAAATATTAACGACTAACATTAAAAAAATCAAATTGAACAAATATTTTAATTTTTACCCTTTTTCTTAGTTTTTAGATCATGTTTGACAACTATTATTGTATTAAAAAAGAGTTTAGAATAGTGATTTTTAAGAGAATGTGTGATTAAAAAGTAGGGAAAATTTTTTTATACGTGTAAAATATTTTATTGTATGAATATATAATTGAAAATGATCATATAGCAAACCATAAAATAAATCAATGATTATCAAACATGCTCTTACTACTCACTATTTTGTGTCATAAAGTTGGATTTCTTAGCTTTTTGAAGATTTCGTGGTTGGATTTTCTCTTTTACACAAATATTGTTGAGTAATGATGTGTTAGGTATGCATATAAAAAATGCTTATTAAATGTGTATTCAAAACACAGTTATGGGTGAAACTGAAACCGATGTTCAGGTTTAGATTTTGGTTTGGTTCCAACATTACAAGGACCTAATTGATTTCATTTATGAAATACTCGAAATATAATAAATGGTTTCAAGTATTGAAATACTCGGATAGACCCACCTAAGGGTGGACAAAAAATGAAAAATTGACCAAACCAAATCATGTTGATCGGTTTGGATAGATTTGAACAAAAAAATAGATTTGATTCAGTTAATTTTCGCCATTAAAAAATCAGGTCGATTTGGTTACGATTTAAGCAACCAATCCATCAATTAACTAATATAACTTTCAAATACAATTTTTTAATTTATTTTAGAATTGAAATTTTAAAACTTAAAAAATAAAATATTAAAAACATAAATATAATTATTTCTCAAATAATTTATTTACTGTCTAAACTTTTTCTACCAAACTCAAAAATTCAAAAGGAAATAAAAAAAATGCACAAAGAGAAGAATTGTTTGTGTAAACTCCAATTTAGATTCTAACATTGCTTTATATATATATATATATTATTAATACGTACTATGCAAGCAAAAAATTATATGTATATAGGCAAACAAAAATTTTAACTCGAAATAGGTAGATAAATTTTTTTTAACTCGAACAAATGTTCAACCGACTAACCTACCCAAACATATTTGATTTGATGTGGTTTTATTTCAACAACTGAATTGGGCCGATTTGGGTTAGAATTTACCCAAACCAATCAAGTCGGTTTCAGTTTCGAATTGGACTCAAAATCCCCCCCAACCCGAACCATGCCCAAGCTTATATATAAACCACCAAGAAAAATAACGTTTATTTTTGTCTCAAAAAATTGAACTTATTTCCATATAATTCTTTTGTTGTTTCCATAAATACAAGCGTTTCCTATCCTACATGGAGATGGAATTTATACTTGCCAAGACCTGGAAATTTGAAATTGTAACGTCAAACGAATTGAAATTCTAAAACCTATATATACATATAATGTAAGCAATTCAGAAGTAAATAGATAATTTTCCCAGAAAGAATCTCTCCCTACAGATTCCATGCACCCGCGGCTTTTTCTCTAAATATAAATGAGGAGGCGAATATATAGTACAGAGTCCGGGTCGACGACCTGTTGGTGGGCATCCATAGACGAACGACAGATTACAGAACCAGTGGTTCATAACAACCCTTCGTCAACAATGAATTTTCTCCTGAAATTCAATTTTCAAACAATCAATTGCTGGGTGAATCAGGGGGCGGAGGCCATTTGTTTTGTGGGGTCAAAAATGAGAATTCAAAAATAAATTTGATTACAAATTATCGAATTAATTGATCACAAATTATTTCTTGATCACAAACCAAAAATTTTATAGATCACAAATTATTTCACGATTATAAATAAAAAAATTTATAATTCATAATTTATTCATCGATTACAGCTAAAAAAATATTATAGGTTACAATTTATTTATCAGTCACAAATTACAAATTTTATGAGTCACAACTTACAAGTTACCACTCACATATTATTTATTAGTCACAAAATATTCAATTTATTGATCGCAATCAACCAAATAGGTCACAAACACACCCATCCCACGCCATTCCACCCACAACCACGGCCATCGCCACCACCATTGTTGTCGCTATCACCGTCGACCACCACCACCACTACGACTTCACCACCGCAGTCAATATCGCAGTCAGCACTACCCAAACACCACTAAAAAATCAAATCCAAAATAATTATTTATCGCCACAACCAACTACGAACACTGTGACCATCTGCAAACCACCACCAACCCCAAAAACTCCAACACCCAAAAGTTTAGATTTTCCCCACATTTTCCACCACTAGCAATAGCGCTCACGCCTTAAACCATCGTCGCCCAAAATCGGCATCATTATCGCAGCCTAAAAATTGCATAACCAGGATTGCGACCATTAGAGTCTGCACCACCACCACCACCACCAAGTGCACAGAACCAACAAAACTCATCCCAAATTTTTCGGTACCAAATCGTGACCAAATTTCCCCAAATCGAGACCATCAAAATTCACAAAATCAACAAATCTCCAGCAACAGCAACGTTAGCCCATCATTCACCGCCAATGCAACAGCAGCGCTCAAGTCACTCGCAATAGCATCATCGCTGAGCGCATTGCATAACAGTCACTGTTGCATTCACGCCAGCAGTGCGACGACGCGTCATCGATGACGAGTGGGATAAAGGGATGGAAGAGAGAAAAAAGAAGTTAGAGAGAGAGAGAGAGGAGATAAGGTAGAGTGTAGAGAGCAATGTTGTCAAAATCGGCCCGACTGGTAAAATTGAGAATTGGGCCAGAAATCGAGCCAAATCATGCCCGGTTAATTGATTATGACAAAACCGCTCAATACCCATTAAACCGGCTAGTTCAACCGTAAACCGGTGAATCGATCTCGATTTTGAGCGATTTTCCCGATTTTTTTTTTGATTAAATTTTTTTAACTATATGAATGAGCTTTATAAATTACAATTAAAAGGTCCATAGAAAATTATTGGATTCTATGCTCATTTTATAGATGCACTTCTCTCAAATGATTTTATAAACTTTTAATGTGAGATAGTACATTTTATAGATGCTCTTCTCTCCAATGGTTTCTTAAACTTTCAATGTGGGATAGTGTACAACAAAAAATGTTAAAATACCCATCAAAATCATATTCCAAATGTATGTCTAATTGACTAATTTGATTTTGAATCCCAACTAATTAAATTGTAATATTCACCTTCATCATTTCGCTTATTTAATTTTCAAATTTAACTTAAATTGCACTTGATAATTAATTTATTAATGTTATATATTATTTTCTATGAGCTTAAATTATTTTAACATATTGATTTTTAATTTTTGAAGTATCTAGACTAATTGTAGGATAATGAATCTAATTAACAAAGATAGATTTACTTTAAATTATTAATATGAAAATTTTTAAAAAAAATTATTGTTTTCATAGTATTTTATTTTTGTTTGTATTTATTGCATCCGGTTCAATCCCGGTTTGACCCCAATTGAACCTTTTGATCCTTCACCTTTTTCGGGTCGATGATCGGGACGGTTTTCAAAACAACAAAAAATGTTAAAATACCCATCAAAATCATTTTTCAAATGTATGTCTAATTGACTAATTTGATTTTGAATCCCAACTAATTAAATTGTAATATTCACCTTCATCATTTCGTTTATTTAATTTTCAAATTTAACTTAAATTGCACTTGATAATTAATTTATTAATGTTATATATTATTTTCTATGAGCTTAAATTATTTTAACATATTGATTTTTAATTTTTGAAGTATCTAGACTAATTGTAGGATAATGAATCTAATTAACAAAGATAGATTTACTTTAAATTATTAATATGAAAATTTTTAAAAAAAATTATTNATTGCATCCGGTTCAATCCCGGTTCGACCCTAATTGAACCTTTTGACCCTTCATCTTTTTCGGATCGATGATCGGGACGGTTTTCAAAACATTGGTAGAGAGAGAGAAGAGAATATGTATATGTAATAATTAATATCTGATTTTTGTATAAATAAATTTTAGATTTGATTTTTTAAATTCGATTTTAAAAAATATGGTTGAATGTACCAATAAAAAATATATCTCCAAAGGCCCAAAAAAATTAAGAAGGAATTAATTCACAAAAAACCTTAAAAAGTTTACTAATTTCATACTTTTTAAGTATTTTTGATTCTCAAAATATTGTTTTTATTTTTTTTTTCCTTACTTTTTACAATAAATTTTGTAATACATCGGGTTTCATTTTGTAAAATTGTATTACACGTTTCAACACCTTATTTTCCGTGTAGCCACCGCCCTCATCACTTGTAACATAGAGTTACGCACAAGTTGTATTTGTTTATATGTCACTGCGGCTATCACCAATTATATCATTTAGTGTTACACGATCGTCGTTGACCCATCACTTGTAACGTTCAGTATTACACCACCACATTGATGCATCATCATCGTTGCCCTCATTAAATCTACACCCACCAAAAGCAATCAAATCTGTCACCACCACCACTATTGCTACCAATTTCACTCACCACCACCATCTTTTAGTAACAAAGTTCACACAAGCCACCACCATCACGGTCGGAATAGAGCCTCTACATCACAGCCACCACCTCTAAAATCACAAATTACCACCACCACCAATAGATCAACACTACCATCCCACCACCATCTTCCCTGCTACCAACACCGACCTCCACCAATCGCCAACATCACTAGTTGTCAAATCCCCATACAACTACAAAATCGAATCTCATAAAATCGAAAAATGAAAATCAAACTTGTTACAAATCTTCAACAGAATCATGAAAAAAAAATCTGATTTTAAAAAAAATAAAAAAAATTAACAAATTGTGGTGGTGTTCAATAAAATCTGATCTGCATCATCAACAGAGAGAAAGAGTATTGTCCTTAATTTCACATTTTTTTCTGAATGATTTGATTTGAACAATGTTGAATGCATTATGTATTTCTATAATCAAAACTTCATAATTCATTTTCATCACAACATTACAAGCACTATTTTTCAGGAAAAATGGATCAATATCAATGCATATGATGTACCTACACGATGAAACTACCTCGTAATTTTGGATTACATTCAATGAAGAAATAAAATAATATATGCTAAGAAGAGGAATCGTATTTCACAAATTTACATTTTTTTATTTTTATTTTTTTAATTTTTGAAACACTTCGAAGAAACTGTCAGGTGTAGATTTAAAGTTGCACAAGCCCCAGCTTAATTTACCTATATACTAGAGTGTCTATGAGCTCTTTTTTGCATTCTTAAGATTGCGTAATGTCATTACAAGCTGTTGTCGTTCGCCCTCAACCTCTGCAAATTTGAGACTTATTTCTGAGTACCTCTCCTGCATTTCCTTCAATTCACCTTCCATTGATTTGTTTTTCTCCTTCAATTCACCTTCCATTGATTTGTTTTTCTCCTTCAGTACAGAAATTAAACTCAATGATTCCTCAAGGTCTCGACTATTACTCGAAGAGGCTTTCAGTTTGTCTGAGATAGTGTTGTCATCACTGCAAAGTCAAACGCATCGAAGGTTAGATGCGGAAATATGATATATTGTGGCACGTCTCAAAGTGTCGAACACATCTAGCACAAAGAACCCATTTGGCATGGCTTCTATTTTGTGTAGAAGAGCTTCCTAAGAAGCCACCATAGGTCAGCTCCCCTCTATAAGCTCTTCTAACTAGACAATACATTTTCAGAAAATTATCCAAACACATCCAAAAATAGCTTCTTAGTCTTAAAAGCAGCTTTTGGGTTTTCAATAGCCCTGCCAAACGGGCTTTAGGTCATACCTCTTTTCAGATACTGTCAAAGAACTGTTTATACTGGGTAAATTGGTCATCATGCTGGATCCACCATCCGCGTTAATCACTTCTTCAGCTACCTGCATCCCACAATGAATTATTTCCATATTGTGTTAAGCAATTAATGCAATACATCTAAAGCAAATGCAAAACACAAATTGGATAGTTTTGAGATAGAGACTTGACTGACAAAATACTTAGACAAAGATAAATGTTTAAACTTTAAACCAGTACACAAAGAACCCACTAAATATCCACAAGAAATACTGCTACTCCCAATGCATAACTAATACTAGGAAACCTATTGGTAACGATGTTGAATCTCAATGCAAATTGTGAATGGCAACAATACTAACCTTTTGGATTTCGTTTTCACAAAAATTGATACTACTCTGGTTTAGAACTTCCAGTCTTCCTTGTAACTCTTCAATTTTGTTATGAAGATCCTTTTCCTTCTCTAAAAATGAATTAGTCGACCTCTCTAGAGCAGTCTCCTTTAACCTGATCTGACCCTGTTGAATATGGAAAATAGCATCAGCTTAGGCAAATTCCAAGGCATTGTTCAAACTCATCGTGGTAGTGGTGAAATATTCAAGTATAACACTTCTCTAGAAAGTAAAAGATCGAAATTTCTTTAAAACAAAACTTTCTGAAAATGAAGCCATGTTGAAAATATCAGAAATAGGAAATGACCATCACGAGGGATTTTCTGTATATGATAATGCTAGGAAGAAAATTTCTGTCACTTTGGCATTCAAAGTAAAATCAAGGTGCAGATTTACCTCAAGCAATTTTATTTTCTCCTTCAGATTGGTGACCTCTTTGGAGCCACGAAGAGGAGGCATAGATTTGTTAGCTTTAGAAGTTACTTTTGTTCCATCCAAAGTAGTTGCTCGCCCGTTGCTATCCTTCATCTTTTTCTCCATACTACTTAATGCATCTTCCTTCTTCTTAAGATCGCTTTTTAATTGAAGCATTTGCTTCCTTAATTTCTCTTTCTCCAACTCATCCTCTAATTGACAGCGCTTCAACTCTTTGTACTGAGCTTTAAGGGTGTCAATCTCCGACTGCAGATTCCCAACCATCGTTTCCTTTTCATTGGCTTGACATCTCATTTCATTTATTTCGTTCTGCAACTCCTCAGCTTCCTTCTTCACAAAAGAAACCTTGTTCTCCAATTCAATTCTTTCGTTGTTCCCATCCTCTAAAAGCAATTCCAATTCCTTCACTGATTTTCTCATTTTTTCCAGCTCTTCTGCCAAAATTTCCTTACATCCTGTCTCCTCTGAGAGGACTTTACGCTCTTTTACATATGTTTCAACCTCAGTTTTAAGCATTCGAATTTCCTCTGAGAGTAGCCTTTGAGTTTCTTCAGCATGCTTTTTCTGATGTTCAAGCTGCATTGTCTTGTCTTCAATTTCTAACTCCACCTGTTGTATTTGATCTATCATCGATATCAATTGGCTGGAAAGTTGTTGCAATCTAGCTTCATACTGTTCCTTAACAGAGTCGTGTTTCTCAGAAATTTCTTGAAGCATTTCTTCCAGGCGGATTTTCTGTATACGGAGCTCATTTGCTTCAACCAGTGCTTTATTGGCTAATTTCTCATTTGCTTCGAAAGTAGAAGCCATCTGAACAGAAAGCCTTCTAAATTCCTCCTGAAGCCTCTCTGCTGTATTAGCATTTTGCCATCGCGTCTTTCTCAACGTTTCTTCTGCTCGTATTGCTCTCTGCTCCTGCTCAACTTTGGAAAGTGTAAGGGCTTCCAGATCAGCTTCAAATGCTGTTGCCTGCTTTTCGAGTTCTTCCTCTAAACTCTTGACATGAGCTTCAAGTTCACTTATGGTTTCTAATGAATCCGAGAATTCTTTTGATTGCTTCTTCAGTCCAGTCTCCAGGTTTCCAGTACGGGCCTCAAGTTCACTTATTGTGACCAATGAAACTGAGAATGCTTTTGATTGCTTCGTCAGTTCATTCTCCAGGCTTTCAATATGGGCTTCAAGTTCCCTTATTGTGACCAATGAATCTGAGAATTCCTCCGATTTCTTCTTCAGTTCATTCTCCAGATTTTCAATGTGGGCTTCAAGTTCATGTGCAGAGGCATATGTGGACGAGCATTCATACTGGATCTTTAGTTGTTCCTGTAGCTGGCTTTGCTCCAGTTTGTATGACATGTCGTGATTTTCCTGCTTCATGATCTCGTAATCAAGGGCAAGCTGCTCCATTTGCATCTCGAGTTCATCTTTGTCTCTTTTATATATCTCTATTTCACTATGGAGGTCGATGATCTGTTGTTCGAGAAGGTATGCTTCCTTGGCATCATTATGCTCCCTCACGAGCTCCTCCAATGCTTTTTGTTCGTCATCGTCATCTGTTTGAAACTTGGAGTTTACTTTCTGTAACTTTTCGTCAGTGTCAATTGCCCCTGATATGCTGGAAAGGGCTAATATTTCCTTATTTTTCTGTTCCAACATCTCATCTAGGTCTCCCACAGCAAGAATTAGTTCCGAGTTTGATTCTTGTGTCTTCTGAAGTTGAATCTGAAGATTGGCATTAAGGTCTTTTGCATAATTTAGTTCTTGTCTGAGTTCTTCAGCGAGTGCCAGAGGATCCACTCCCTCAAAGGGCAAATAGGTCTTATTTTTTGCTTCATCTAAGCGTCTCGGAAAGGCGTTAAGTTTTCCACATTCTCCCTTGAGAACATCTCTCTCCTCTTTCAAGGTAGCAATTTCTCTTGAGAGATCCTGCCCCCTTCTGTTCTCTTTCACAATCTGCTTACGAAGAGTCTGCAGTTCTAATTCTGATATCTCTAACTGCCTGGATAAAGCAGCAAGCTCAGATTTGAGTTTCTCAATCACAATATCTGAAGCCTCTTGGGAGTGTTCCTGAAGAATTGTCTCTCTTGGAGTGCTTGAAGTACCATCAGTACTTGGTTCAAAGGCAGAACTCCCGAGACACTCCCACTGTGTCGTTTGATGCTCGTCATACGTTGCTGTCGGTGCATTGGGTTTTGGCTGCCGAGGCCCTGAGTAATGACTCAGAGATGATGGGTATCCGCTAGGCTCGTGATGGGAGTTCTTCATCAGGGGTTCCCAAGGTGTCTCGAGTCCCGAGCTGCTCTCAGAACTCGACATGGTAATATCAGATCCACTAGATGCTCTGCCGTGGCCATTCATGTGGGGAACAGTCTTATTCAAAGTTACATCCTGTCAAAACAACATAGACCACAAGGACTGAGTTATCATCGATATTCTAGTAAAACCGCATCAAACGGATCATAAGTTTTTCATTTTTCGTACAAGAGAGAGAAATGTTCCAGATGCATACAAGGAGATCAGACGTCTTGTGTCCCTATAATCAACAATTTATTTAACAACTGTGAATGGAAGAGAAGAAAATGGCTTGAAGAAATGAAAAATTACTTCAATAGAATTGTGTGTAACGGTTCCCTCCATGTCACCATTGCTTAACTGTGCCCTCAAGCTCCTATCTTGTGAATTCAATTTTGTATCCTTACTTTCTTCAACCTCTCTGTATGGATGCCAACAAATTTTTTATCAATATCAGTTTAACAACACAAGAAGATAGGAAAAAGGAAAAGCAGGGTGGCAAAACATAATGGTTTGGTATTCATCAGAACCTTTGATCAACAGAGTCCTGTACCCTTTGAATCAAAATCTGTTGAAATACATAAAACGAACAAGGAATCCATCAATTAATTACCCTATCATAACATATACGTTCAAAGGTAAAAGAGAGAGAGAGAGAGGGAGATTTACATGCAACATAGCCTCTGATTTTGAATTCTTGAGGGGCAGAGAAACATTGACCTTAGTTGCCTCGGCATAAATTGAAAAATCAACCGTAGCTTCTCCAACAACCCCAGCCTTAGAGGTCCCCTACAAGTTCAGTACAAAAGAATTAATGCAAAACAATCCCTTGGCAGCAAAGCGAAGACTGAAAGCTCATAGGCTTAGATCATTTTATACCGTCCCCACAACAAAGTAGTATATTTTCTCATGAATCTTCCCCGATTTTGGCTCTCTATCGAGCTTCACGGTTTCGTATACCGGATTCTCCCATAAACAAACACCATCTCGAACTATTGCTTTCTCCGATTTTACACTCGGCTTTCCAACATCAGCAGGAACCACAGATATCATCAATGCATCCCCTCCTACCTGTGACAGCTGCATTCGCAAATAATACATTACTTATTTCACTCTTGTCAGCAAAATTGGAAATTTTCAGTGTCTTAAATGCTGTCAAATAAATAAATAATAATAATAATAAACCATTCTAATAACCCATTTTCTTTTGGGTTCAAAAAAACCTACATTATTAAGATTGTCAAAATTTAAAACATAATAATTTGATCAAGAAGCCTAATTGTGAAATCAAGACATAATCAACAATGTAAACTTGATTTAATTTTCTTCCATATTAATACATCAAAATGCATAACTATATGCCTGTGAAAGAGATGAAGGTACCTGAGTTACACGAAACTGCAATCTGAATAAAATTCTGATCTTGTTCTTCTCGCTTCTCCATCGCGCTGACTTGAACATTTTTCACTACTTTACCTCAATCCCACATTGTTTTCCCTCAATCTAAACAGGAACCGCCGGAGCTCGCTTCTGAACTCACATGAGCTCCGGCGAAAACCACCGGAAAACCAACATTACACTCAAAACCCACTAAAACACCCCAAATTACAAAAATCCACCACGAATTTCAAGCTTAAAAAGCTAAAAATAGCGAGAAATGTTCAAATACTGATGAAAATTCAACTGGGGACCGAGTCGTTTCAGCTAATAATCAATGCTGAGTAAAACTCCGGCAAAATATATAGCACCGATCAATCTTCTCGATATTGAAAACTCCACAAGTGAAATTATAACAAGGCAGATCTGAAGTATAGATTCATATATGTCCTTTTCTCTCTCTAAATGTATGCTGTATTCATATATGTCCTTTTCTCTCTCTAAATGTATATGCTCTGATACTCTCTCTATATCTTGCGTACTGTTTATCAAGAGGAGCATGAAGGGTGTGAACTGTTTAATTATTTTATTTTTTAAAGATGTAAAAATAAAAAAATAATTAAATAATAAAAGGGAAAGCCTCTTAGTGTTAAATTAAGATCTTCTAATCAGATTTTAGGTGAAACTGTCTTAAAATAATTACTGTATGTGCTTAGGTAATATAGGGAAAGGGAAAGGTGTGAAATCCCAAAAATGCCCTTGGGGAAATTTTGTTTGTAACTTGGGTCAAAAGATTAATAAATAGATGTGTTTTACGATAAAGATATTCCTTGATAATTGTAATATAAGTTAAATAGGTCCTATTTTAAGTTTTTTGGACAAAGGTAAAAATTATTGGTCATTGATTTGACTTTTTGAACAAAAGGAAAAATTATTGGGTTTGACTTGATCGATTCAATTTCCGACTTGCTTATGTTAATGGAACAATCATTTGTGGTATCTTCTATTTAAGATTCAAGATATTATCAAGGAGCTAACCTCATGTAAAATTAAACAATATCATCAAATTGAGTAACAACTCAAGAAGGATACATAGAAGATGAGCTCGTGATCAATTGAACACTATGATTTTGACACTTGCACACAATCTTAATAGTCGTTGCTTTGTTTATATAGACACGTGTAGGCACCATGTGTCAAAATTGTGAATTAATAATTGAATTTCTATTAGAAATTATCCAAGTGCACCTTGTCCTGGGTCAATGACGAAGGTGAGGTGATAGGGTATTTGTAGCAATGTGAGATTGGGTGTNTGTTCCACCTGTAATTGATTTTGTCGTTGTGACAAGATTGCCAAAGAAATTGATGAATTGGTTAGGGGCCCTCCATTCCAAATGGTGGATACCAATAGCCCCCTCATTTCTTCAAAAAAAAAAAAATATAGTCCAATCAATTTGACAAATGGAAAGATACATGCGGATGTGCTTTGTACTCAAAAAAGAGTTCCTCAAATTCTGCCTTGATTAGCACAAAAACTCTTTTAGGATCATCTATGAGAAATGTGCACAAGCTGCTAGCTCTGTTTAAGCACCATTTTTTGGTAGATAAGTTTTGTAATAATATTTTTTCTAGAATGTTTGGTTAAAAATTAAAAAAATAAATAGATTTATGTGTAAATTATTTTATTAAAAAAATGTGTGGTTGAAAACGAATTTGAAAAAAAAAAAGAAAGAGTTTTTAAATTATGAGGCTCAAACAAAGACAAAGAACTATAGTAATAAGATCAGTAGTGTACAACATGTAAAATTTATTTAAACGTGAAATTTCGTATTTTTATTTTGTGTGAGTTGGATTTAGTGCAAGTATATTACAATTGCACTCGTAACATTGTAACATTTATGTACCAAATTAACTTATATATGTACTTAGAGTGTAAAATGAGTTGAACCAATTTAAACTACATCTTGGGTGGCACCGATTCTAACTTGTTAGACCAATGATCTTTTGTTTCATTTTATTTTATTTTTCATTTTTGAGAAGGGATTTGTGAACTTCTAACCATAAACGTTGCAAATATTTTTAAATATTTCTCGATTTAAAAATGTGAAAAATTATTAGTCACTTTGATGAAGGGCTAAATAGTCATTTACAGAAATTAACTTTCTTATGATGATGGATGATGGCCCATTAGCAACGGTCGGGTTGACTAGATTGCCCAAAAGCGGACACGAGGCTCCGTAGAATTATAATTATTTATTTAAAATAATTAATCGGTGATTAAATTCATGTCCTGAAAATGACTTTTTAACTAAGAAAAATACCTCCTTCACCAATTATTTTTGGGTCCTCCGTAAACTTATGTAACTTCATTTAGGACCTTAACAAGCTCATAACTTAAATAAAGTAAAAGTGGATCTCAATTTGTATAAATAATTACGACATGAGCTTCAAATTTTGGTATCAATAACAAAAAAAAGCGTTACTAATAAATTTGACGTTAATATATAAGAACTACTGCGTAAAAATGATTTAAGTGTTCGTACATCAAGTGTATCACACAAACACGAGTGTTAAAATAACTATAGTAGAAAAAATGATTAAGACAAACCAATCAATAATATGTAATTAAATATAATGATCGATTAAATGAGGCAAGTATCTAGTAAAAATCTCTAATACGTAGAAAATAAAATACTAAGATTGACATCAAAGTCAAAAATTCAGTGAAGCACAAGTCAACCATTTAATGAACAAGTTCGTAACAACTACATTTATAATCCAATCACCATTTGTACTTCTAAAATAAGTTCTTTTCGATAATCTACCCTACATATAATACATTAACAATTAATAAATAACACACATCTATACAATATTTCAATTTAAACACAATTTAGAGTGTCGATGAACTATCTAATTGTGTGTCACCTCAATCTTTTCAAGTGTAAAACACGTAGCTTATGTTTATAAGAGTGCCCATGAATCATTTATTTGGAGTGATCTTTTTTAAAAAGTAATTAATGATTACGGAAAAAAACAAGGATTCTCCATGTCGTCATTTGTCAAAAAATAATGATCAAATTATGCAAAAAATGACCCACATGCATATTAGAATTTTAATTTAAGTATAGGAATAAAACCAAGAATGAATTATTTATATTTAAATTAAATGGAAGTACAACAAAATTTTGCATAAATTTGAACACAAATTAAAAGTAAAGAAAACACCTAACGTTTGGTATTGTTCTATTTCACTTTTAATTTGTTTTAAGGTTACGTACTGTGAATATGTTTTACATTGGATAAGATTTTTAACTTTAGTTTTTTCAACATCGTTAAACATGTTTAGTCGTACATTTAGTAACTCGATTAGACATGAGTAAACAAAATGAAATAACACGGTTGGGTGTATGTTTTATGTTGATTACATATGAAAAAGGGAATGGAAAATCATCATGTCTTTGACATTTTTTATGCACTGAATTGAATACTGACGCGTTTAGTATGATAAATTGAACGTAATAAAAGAATATGCATGTGATGTTTGTACGTTGTCCAATATATGTTTGGTACAATGAATTGAACACTGACACGTTTAGAAGTTAAACATAATAAAAGTAGATGCGTGTAATACTTATACGTTGTCCAACACATGACTCATAGCAATGAATAGAATACTGACACATTTAGTACTCTTAAATCGAATCAATATATCTATCCTTCTTCCGACTAAAGAATATGCGTACGATATTTGTACGTTGTCCAAGACATAATTGGTACAATAAATTGAGTACCGACACATTTAGTATCATAAATTACCAATAGTGTAACTATATGGACAGAGATGGGATTAGTTAAGATTGATGCGTGTTAGATTTCTACTTTGTAGCATTTCTTGGCTTTGAAGAGGGTCATGGGTTGATCGTGAAGTGGTCTTAACTACAGCTTTTATCATGTGAAATCAGGCGTGGGTTTGCAGTCATCCACCCAACAACACAAACCCCCAATGGAGTTAGACTCAGGTATACTGTAATAAATAAATAAATATTTCATTTTTTATTATATATTAGAACATTTTCAATGCAATCGTAAATTACCGAATGGATTCGTCATATCAACAAAATAATTGTGTTCTCCTACAATACAATATGACAGATATTTTGTCAAGGTGACATGGTAAAAGAAAAAAATTATATAGATAGTCTAAAATTATGTCTCGATTCATAAATTTTGTTGACATGCTAACTCGACAAAAGAAGATTTAGATGTGATTTTCTAGGTATGTTGTCGAGATATTTGTCAACTCTTGGTTTCTCACAAGTGTCATGATGGTCAAATATAAAACAAACTTACAAAAATCAATTAACGTATAGAAAAAGTATATTACTTTTTGTATAAGCAATTAATTTTGAATATTGCATATCACATAGATGTCAAATGCAAACAACTAGATATAGACATATTGATTAATAAATGTAACTGACCCAACTGCCAATCTAACTTTATATGTAATGGGGACAAAGCTTATAACCCAAATTGGTTGGTTTGGGGACCAAAAATGTCCACCTTCACACACATGGTCGGACCATCATTGGCTTTAGTATGTATACACACACAAACAATTCACGTGTGTGAAGGCCCTCAAGTGGTGAAATAGTAAGTGGCATTTATTTTTGTTACTCATGCTTTAACTCAATCCGCACTAGCACATAGCTTTTCATAGTTGGAGATATGATTTAATTTAGTTAGAATTTTCTCTCTCTTTTTTTGGGGGGGTGGGGGTGGGATTAATGAATAAATTCTAATTCATTTGTTGCAGCATTCATTCATTTTTTTTTATTTTTTTTTGGTGATATTACTCCTGTATTTTCTCAAAAATGAAAAAAAAAAAAAGGGGTTTCAAATTAGACTACTTAATTATTTATATATCTTTGTGTAAGGTTCTAGACGATGTGGTTGTTTATATTAAATATTGAATGTGACAGTCAATATAGGTAAAATGAGAATTTTGTTTCGAATGTTGAACTTTTGATTGGTTCGAATTAAAATCACTATAATATACTCGTGTATTTCAAAATAGATGTAGTTTTCATACCACAAAATTGTGAAAAGAGCATGATTAATAAGATAATTAGCAGGTTTGTCAACATCTTAAATCCTTAATTAGGATTCTGAAGGAGACTCTTAATCCAATTTTTTCAATGACTCTCACTTTTAATCTTCATGATAATACATAAGATAGCAATTTGCCATCTCATTTCTCATTGTAAGCAAAAGCATTTCATCATTCAAATTGCAAAAATAAGGCTTTCAGGGCTAATAACTAAGTCATCATCATGTAAAAGATCAAGGAAATTAAAGAGGGTAATAATTACTAGGTTTATCAAATTATCCAATAATTTGACGATCATGTTACTCAAAACGCAATTCAAAGATAGATCCGATTAGCTATCCCCGTGACAAAGAGAAGTCTTTTTCGATCTACCACTAAAAAAGGTATCATTACGACAACTAGCCCACCCATAAAAGAATTATCTTATAATGAAACCGGGTAAGTGGGGGAAGATAAGTAGGGATATGTATTATTGAGTGAGGAAGTTCACTCGTATCTCTTCTTTCTGGAATAAGTTATAAGAAGTTGAAGGGGTAAAATATAAGTAGAATTTTAAAGTTGTATCAAATCTTCTCGTAGAAGTAGCAAATGAATTAGTTTAAGTAGACGACTCTAAATTTATTGGAAACAACTTGCTCGTATATTATTTTTGCTAGTTTTGATTATAAGTGACATGATTAATAGATTATTTTGGCAAAAGCCATTTGACTCTTCGTTAGATTGCTAGAGGACTGAACTTCAAAGGTGAGGTGTGTGATTATGTCCTTGAAGTCTCTTTAAGATTGTAAATTAAGATAACTAATTTTGATGTTATTGACTAAGCATCATAATCAGTTGATAAATCGAAAATATTTTCAAGAAACTTTAAATGACTATTTTAACTAAAATTTTAAGTGAGATAAAGACAACTTATCATATTGAGTCGGGGTCCACGAAAAACAAATTATATTTTACTCATTATTTTTGTTCCGAAACAGATGGAGAAAAATACCTCGCAAGTAGCAAAAATCCTTGATTACTTTTGGTCACGAGGGCATGATTACTATCCATGGCCACTTTATCTTTTAGTTCACATGATAATATTGCACGTATTAATCTATGTGTCACGAGCCATTAACTTGCATAAGGGGCTAAATTAAAAGAAAAAGGAGAAAGAATATGAAAGGAAGAAAGGGATAAAAATTTACAAAGGCTGCCTAAAATCAAAGTGGAAACCAGTGTTGAACTTGCTGCAATCATGACCCAATGGCCTCACGGGGACAGACAGCATAGAGTGCTCGCGTGAAAATGATCCGCCTCTTGCACAAATACATGGACGTGATCCGCCTCGTATTCATCAACATGTACACAAATGGTTTATTTAAGGGAAAAATTGGTGTTAGAACATGGAAGGATGACATATTAAATATGCAATTAAGTGAAGATAACGAGATGGAAATCGTTATTATCAAGGCGGCTCTTAAAAAGTTATTATTATTTTTGTCCATTGGTGGCGATAAACACAAATGGAGACATTAGAGTAGAAGAAGCATTACATTCCCGACAAAACTAAGCTCTTGTAAATTGATTTTGTCAAAATAACTTTTTCTATTGAGTTTGGAGATTCAAAATTATTTTCCTTTACAGAATAAGAAGTGTTCTTGATTATTTCATATTTATTGGTGAAAATTATGAAGTTTAACATTTTTGAATTCATTTTTTTAAATAATTACTTTTATGAAAATAGAATGGTACTTTTCTTAATTTATTTCTTTATTTCCCTATTCATCTTTAGTACTTTTATTTCTCTCTCTTTTAACGTGGGAGAAGAGGTGAGAGTAGCTTTATTCTTTTTGTTAGTAAATAGAAAAGGGAAGCAGAATAGATGCAAAGAAGCCCTGCAACTCCAAGAAATCTACATAAAGGAAAAAGAAAAACAAATCACGTGCCGGACAGCATAAAAATCTGAAGCTGGCACGTGAGGAAGTGTAATCCTGTTTTTAAGGTCAAAATAGAAGCGACAGAGGAGCATTGAGCTTTTGCCAGAAGTATATGACCATTTCCGTTTGTCAGCTATCATGTTGTGGAGGAACCTTCCTAGGCTGCGAGGGACGGTTTAACACCCCCCGACAGCTCCCTCACAATAGGTGAAAGCAGATTTTTTTTTGTCTTTTTAATTCATATGTGTCCCGCGTGGATCCCGTAACATGTGAAAGAATGTCAAAAAGCACGTCAAATTTTTTCCGACAAAATAGTTTAATTCTTGGTAGAGAGGAAATAACAGAAGAAGAATAGTTTTGGAACTGCACGAGTAGGATTACCTATTATGAATTTATCATATGAGTCTTTTATAAATGACAGTCCCTCACCTTTTGAATAATATCAAAGACACTCCTTCATGTTTCAAAAATATCAATAATCTTCCCTATTCCTAGATTTTAGTAAAATATACACCATTGATCGCTCATTGAACCATATATCGTATAAAATGAGGTTGAGATACCCAAAATTTCTCTGTGAAGGATAAAATGAAAATCTCTACGATTACTTGCAATTTAATTAGTTCAAGAGTTGTCAAAGGGTGCTTGTGATACTCAAATCTAAAGATATGAGATGTTAGTGATATTTTTGAAACGTTAAAGAATGTCTATGATATTAACTCGTTATAAAATTTGTTAAGACATTTTATTGATGACAAGCTATATCACATAAGCAATTGCGTTTCACATCTAAAAATGTTTAAGATCAAGTGAAGATAGTTTTCCATGCGTTTAAGTTGCAAATTTTGGAAAAATTTAAGTTGACACGAACGTTTGAGAAATTTTTATAACGTTGCGCATTTTGGTGGAGTTTTATCTTGCAGCAAGGTCACGCAACCCAATAGGCTAGTACAAGTAGAATTTGGTGAGAGTAGCTTCCATCTTGACTCTGCAATTGTTTAAATTAAATGCTTCATCGGTTACACAATTTTGTCAACAAGGACATTGCTCAATATTGAGTACTATAAGTTTAATCGAATCTTTTTTGACAATTTTTTTTTTTTTTTTTGGGCGAGAAAGAGAATAAAATTGAAAAATAATAAAGACCAACCAAGTTTTTATCCAAAAATATCAAAACTAGAGATGAACACGATTCATTTTCGAAAAAAGTTGAATCAAATCGAGAACCAATGTGAATCATATAGATGAAAGCATTGATTACATTCAGTGTTATTTTTATTGCTTTTTTCCGTTTATCGTATTTTTATAAGCACATTTTTTGCTTACTTATCGTAAACTAACGACGATAATGCATCACATTAGTATTTTCATTAGTCATATCAGTAAACTTGTCGAATTTTCTAAAGATGGGTTATTGAGTGATGCATGAGATAAAAATTTGATAAATTCGATGAACATCCGAAAATTTGATAAAGTTTAATGGCCATAGAGCTAACAATTTATAAGTTCAGTGACCATCCAATTTTTTTTTAAAAAAAATTAATGGTTAATGGGATAACGATTTGATAAGTTCGATGACCATCGGAAAAACTTCTAAAATTTAATGATCAATGAAAAACATTGTCCAAAGCCATTAAAATATTTAACCCTCCCTTCCTAATTATGTTTGCTGGAATAATATAGTTGTCTTCTATGGGAATAGCCAATCAAAAAGCCAAGCTAGCATACGGGGCGAGAAAGAATGAAGTCAATATTTGTTGGGATATTCTAAAATAGCCAAACTTTCTATCTAGTACTTCAATCCAAATGCTCGAGGTCTGTCATGTACTTAACAAGACTGACGATGAGCTAGAAAAATATAATAAAGAACTTATCCTACAAAATTCTTGAATACTAATGGTACTAATGCAAAGAAATTTCTTTCTCAAACGATGCCTCATAGCTGAGGGATATAGATAGCTGGGCCTCACATGAAATTTGAGATATAATTTGCTGGTGTTCTAAATACTGTAATTTGGCCACACTTTCGAGCTTCATATAATTTGATGTGAATTAAAAAATTCGTCAATCCGTTTGATTGACATTATCGGTTTGGCAATGCTATTTTAACAAGTTAAACTTTTGTCTTCCTATAATTGGGAAATATTACCTCGTTCTAAATGTCACGTAGTTGTTCTTGGAGCGAATTTCACATAAATTTGAAATTATGTAACCGTATAGTGTTGATTGTGTGTTAAAAATGAAGCATTTATCTTATACTCGTGCATAAATATATGCCACACACATGCTCGATAAGTGATTAACCTAAAAAAGTGGACGTTAAAATGAATTATTAATCTTATTAGCATGATTAAAAAAAATAATAAAGTTTTATCGAATCTACTTGCGTACGCAATGACGTCAAAAAAAAAGTTTAAATTCTTAAAAAATGATTCAAATATTAGACATAAATATTTTTCATATTGTTAAAGTCCACCAAACTTGATTAACACATTCCAAGTGCCTCAGTCCATATACACCAATTAATTAATTCTTCACTATGTTAATAGGATCAAACAAAACCTAAGAGGACACTTCAAAACTTTTGTTATGTGCCTCTGGAATATAAGTTCTCTTATATATATATAAATGTTTTGTAATTCTTTACTTAATTAATAAATTCTTGCTACATAAATATTGGACAGTTGAGAATATTAAAAAAAATGGAAGAAAATTTAGTTCACTGTCTTCAGCCAGTCCCGAGCAGGCCGGCCTCCTTCACCTCGTAACCTTCTCACAAAATACACCTATATATAACGCAAGTCCACCCTATTCATTTTCAGTTTGAAACTATTCTATGTACACCGTGTGCACATCAAATAGTGTATTGAAAATCACATTATTGAAAAGTCAAGGAGTTCAATCCTAATTTTGCCTAATAAAATAAGTCTAGCGAGACTTTTAAATTTCTTTTTTTTATAAATTTTTAAGCGATGGACTTTTGCGGAATTCATGAACTTTTATTGACTCGTATACATTTGTTATGGAATTGGAAGTCTTTCTTAGACTTTGAGACTTCGATTTAAAGATTTTCGTAAAACTCATTTGTAAAACAGATATATCGAAAGTTATTAAATTAAACAACGAATAAATATATAGAAGTTTTTAAACGTATGGATTAAACACACCTTAGTGCTATAATTGTAAATTTCACTCAGCATATTTGAACTGATTAAACCTAGGCAATGGGCCACAGCAACATAGTGGTTGCTAGCCCAAGTACAAGGCTTGTATAAAAAATGGGTCTTCTGAAAGCCCAAGTAGAGTGGTAAACCACCCACCACCCCAAAACGAAGAGGCAAAAAAATTAAAATTAAAAATTAAAAATTATAGTAAAAGAATAACTTGATAATTTCCCAAAAACTTGGGACATATTTCAAATATCAATCAAGAATCAAATTTTATCTGAAAAACATTATTTTCCTTTCGATCATCAATCAATCTAATGAGATATACTCCAAAATCCATCTCATAGATCATTCGAAACTTCGACAATATTAAAAAGAGAAAAATAAAATAAATTTAAAAGTCTCAACAACCCGAAAACTTACAGTGCACTTCTTTTAGCTATGTTTTTTCTACAGTAACTACGAAATATAAACAAACACGTAATCTCTACTACAATCAAGCAGAAAAACAACTGAAAACTACATCATTATTTTCCCCAAAAACTGAGGCTGTAGGGTTGGTCGTGTATTCACGTGTCTTTGGTCGTGCCTTTTTCTCCATCTCAAGCCTTCTCGCCTCATCTGAGTTTCGACTAACATTTGCAGCTGCTTTCTTTTTCTCAATTCTTCTCTGCATAATGTACTCTTCAGAAATATACACATCCATGTGTAGCTCTCAAATCCACAAAAAAATGCACAGAAGTCAGTGCAATTTATAGGGGAGTAACATGGGGTGGTCTGTGGGCGCTAAGGACCATGTTTTGGTTTAAACTAGCTAAGCCTGCACTCTTTTTTGTTGATATGCAGATACCTAGGAGCACTCGGTTTTCATTTTTTCTTTCGGCTATAATTAGTTTGCATTTTTGACACATAGATGTGATGTGATGTAACGCTTTCTTTTCTCATGTACACACATGTACTTTTGATTTATGTCTCCTGTCCTTGCCTTGTGCTTCGCCAGCTTCGAGGCACCGTACGATATTAAGCCATAGTTTGAGAAGTAACGATGATTAAACAAGCTTAAAGACAAGAAAAAAAAGACAAATTGACTTGATAACACCGTTTGGTCGTTTTTATATTTTTTGAACTGTCCAATTGTGTATCAACATGTGCCTTACCTATTTTTTAGTTTGTTTGTATAGCATGATTGTTGTTTGAGCCTCAAATTTTTTGAGATAATATATTTTAGGGTAGTGATTTTTTAGATAATGTATTATTAAAAAAAAGGAAAAAATTAACCTTTATTTGTAAAATTATTTTATAAGAATGTTTAAATGAAGATGAGTTTTAGGAAAAACTGGACTCAAACAGGGGCTAAATAAGAAAAAGAATTTAATGCCATATATGTTCAAAACATGGAGACGGTATTTGTATTAGGATAATTCTATATGTACTTTCTCCTTTACTATATGGATGACTAAAACGTCAACTGGTACCCCGTATTGGAGGGACGCCTCGTTTTAGTAACTCTAGCATTGTCCTTTGTATTATTAGGACATGCTTTACAAAATCTTGGATTGATTGGCAAGTTAATTGATCGAGAAAGGTTTTCTTGAATTGCACTTCTACTTTGTTTCGACTCGTCATTAGGCCCGGTTAAGTACTCAGTTTTCTAAAATTCATTTTTTATTAAACTTATTTTTTATCATAGCAATTCATAACTTTTATCAACTTTTTAACCATATATTTCATTAAATTTTATCAAAATTTGCTAAAAATATGGCAAACCTATACAATGCAATTCCTTCTTTAATATAAAACATGGCGATGAAAATTGTTCTACCTACTATATTTCTTTCCTCGAACGTAAACCACCTAGAGGTTTTACATTGGAGTCGGTTTTCTTGGATTCTTTTATAAGATAAATCGAACAACATTTGATATTATTAATGATGAAAAGAAATTATAATAATCTTATCACTGTAGTGTTTAATACTGGACAAAATTAAACACTACAGTGATAAGATTATTATAATTTC
>CAIGRB010168840.1:0-10665 GCA_903798255.1 Fraxinus quadrangulata
TGATATGTTCAATTAAATTAATCACGTGATATTCTATTTAATTAAATTTATCGTTTAATTCCCTGCAATTGCCACCTAAATTGATGTCTGACGCAATTGATGCTGAATAGTATTATTTAAAATTCATAATATTCTAATAATTTCTTGATTTTTTCAAGACCCTACATCAAACTCTCAAGAGAAAAAACGGTGAGGTCCATAGTAAATCAGTCGACGATCGTAGCACTCAAAATCAAATATTGACTCCTACAATAACAGCTTCCAAGAAAAATCGATCGACGAACAGTAATTTCTCAAGCCCGCTCGGCTCTCATGTAGAGAGAAAATTAAGAGAACCAAATTAAGTGAATGCCCACTAAAAAATCAATTTATAGGGCAGCCAAAAATGATGAAAAATGTCATTTTGAACCCCCTAATGTTAAAAAAAAAAAATTGCAAAAATTCATAATACCGTCACGCATATGAATAGTACTATGAACAATAGCCAAAGCCTTGCCCCTCTTTTAATAAAGTTAGGATGAGAATGTGAAAGCATAGTGTATTTATTATGAATGACTCTTAAACATAGTAAATTGAAGAACAATAATGAGGCGTGACAAGCATCCATATATAGCTTACAAGGCAAAAGGCATTATCATGTTTGTCAACTTAGTGGGATATTAATAAGAACCATGCTAGGTATACACCATGCTTTGACAGCATGATGTACAGCCCCCTCACAATGGGGGGAGGAGGGTTATTACACTACGTTTTAATTGCAATCAAACTTCTCAATCTTTTATGATTATAACAATTATTTCCTTAACATTTTCTATGGAATTCTTATTTTTAACTTTCTATTAATTAGTATGTATCGTTCTTAGTGATGATTTATATCAAAATATTTTGTTTTCATGCATTGAAATGAGGGAAAATATTTTTTTTACACTTTTTATTTATTTATTTTAAAAATATGATGACAAATAAGTTGTTTTACGCTATTTCAATAGACTTTTCGACATAAAACTATTATCCAATACAAAAAATTTTAACTAATGAAAAGTTTGAGGATAAGAATAATATGAAAAATTGTGAGGGACATAAGTACTATAATGAGCAAAGATTAAAAATTTTAAGTAAAATTAAAATGCAGTGTAAGAAATAAAAATTGAGGTGTGAATATAATTATCCATGTGAATAATCTAATTATTTCATCTTAACCAATTTATCCTTTTTATATCTGACAGAAAAATGTTTTCCTTTTTAAATGTTACACAGTATTTTTGTTCCGTGACGGGGAAAAAGAAACTGAAGAAAGAACTTAGTCATTGTCTGATTTTTATTTTTCAAATCATTTTTTCTCAAATTCATTTTCAACTATACGTTCTTTTAATAAAATAATTTTTACATGCGACTCATAACATTTTTTTTTTTTTAACCTTTTTACCATTTCATTCTTTAAAAAAAAATCATTTTTCTCACAGAATGACTTCTCAAAAAATCAAAATCAAATAACGGCTTAATAAACCTTAGGTTTGTTTGATTATTGACAATTGGACATCAATATAAAATACCAGACAGTTCATTTATTTGATTATGATTGAAGACTTACAAACTAATGGTAAGTTTCTTCAATGTTATTATCTTTAGAGAATTAAAAATTCACACGATACTAGAAAAATGATATTTTGCAACATGTGAAAATCAATATTCATTAATTGCATGTTACTAAAAAGGTCTACTACAACGATTAGTAAGTGAACGTTGTCTTAGTTAGCATAATTGAGATTTGACAACAATATTTTAACGAATGTTGCTAATGTGTGCTTTTGCAATGTTCAATTGACTGTTGCAAAAACTTAACTAGTGTTGCTACGATCAATAAGTATATATCGTCGTTGGTTAACATAATTGAGACGTAACAACAAAATTTTAATATATGTTACTAATTTCTTATTTTGCAACGCTCTCTTGACCGTTGCAAAAACTTAACTTCAAAGGTTGTCTCTACAATTTGATCTGGTCTTTTTAAAGATGTTATGTTAGAAAGTTAAAATGAAATGAAATGGTAACCAGACAAATGTCTCAAACATATATTTTTCTTTAAATAATTGGCTCTAATATGCATAACACTAATGAAAAAAAAAAAATGATTCAATACAATAGTGTTGGCAGGTGTCGAAGGATAAAAATAAATAAATGTTAGTGATCAACAATCAATCACTTGTATCACCCGGGCCGTAAAGGTAAATATCTCGACTGTGTTTTGGTTGCAATGGCCTTGCATTTTCTTCTGCATACTGTAAAAAATGAAAATAATAGAAAAAATAATTATATTAATTCGATAAATTTAAATAACTACGTTTTTATCGAATAAATATCTGATTACTGCGATAATTTTAAATAACTTACGTCATGGACGGCTTCTCTAAGCAACTTAAGTTGATCTCTTGAAACAGTCTTCACCTAAAAGTAGTTCAGAATTAGAAATAATTAATTTATTAATTACAGGCATTAATTTGTTAAAAAAAAATTAAATATTTAAGGCTATACCTTAGTGTTTATGGTCCAGATAACACCTTCAGTACAAGGAGGAACTGTGAGTGATCCCATGTATCTGTAATACCTTCGACTGTTCATTTTAATATCTTTTGGATTAATTATTCCCATATTTCTGTCTTCATCCTTCTGATCAACCATTGATGATATATTTGTCATTAACTGCAATGGGAGAAATATGGCAATAATTGGACCGGGTGCAAAAAAAAAAAAAAACTCATGTAGATGACTTCCTCTCGAGAATAAAATTTAGCCACCATTATTTGTTATTATAAATTTCGGAATAGTGTTTTTTTTTCAGAATAGATGGTTGAAAAAGAAGGAAATATTTTCGATTTACGTGTAATATTATTTTATTGAAGAATACGTGGTTGAAAAGAATATAGAGAAAACTGTATTATAATTTTAATGGGGGCTAGTTTGCACGAAGTAAATACAAAGAAATTATTATCATGAATTTTATCAATTTTTTTACCTTGGAGAGAAATTTATCAGGTTTGCCAATCTTGTAGAAGACTCCAGTAACGGCTATCCGGTTCTGAACATTTAGGTCCGAGGTTTGGTGTACCAAGTGCAGTTCCATGGCGTACCTGTTAAAGAAATTTGTATTTTATTGAGCGTGGATTCTCCGCTACACACTCGAGAAAAAACATACGAGCACGTAGAGTGAAGTGCCAAATGCTAATATACCTTCTACCATTAATAGTGTGCTCAGAAGGAGAGTGCCAATGAGCTTGTTGAAGTGGGTACTCCGTCCCGTTGATCAATATTGATCCTGCATCACCGTTCCAATGAAGCTGCATGTCGAGGAATTTCTATAGTTAATTCTTGAACGACTATGTCTTCAACACATTTATCAACACAGAGAGCGAATTAAATTTTTGTTAAAGATTTGACACGAGAAATATTAAATTTTTTTTTTTTTTGCTAAATATGTATTTAAAATGTAATGATGAATCATTATGACAGCATGTATTTTTTGTTTTGTGAGGATTGATTGTGAGTTGGAATCAACTTTTATTAAAAAAGAGACAGATTAGACTAATTTGTTTAAATTATGTCTTGAGCCAGCTATCCATTAAGAATTAAACCAAACGTACGTCCTCTCACATTAGGTGGGGATCCACGTCAATAAAACGAAGGAAAAAAAATTACTCACCCCTATGTGTGAGTTATTGGTGAGGAAGCATGATCCATCAATTAATCCTGATAAGCTCTATAATGGCTAAAGATGGAATTGAATTATAAAATACTGGAAAATATAAAAAAACACAATTATTGGTATAACGCACTCATAAAGCCAACTAATCAAATCTTGATTTGTGTTGGTATAGAGAGACAAAATAAATAATGGACCCATGTAGCGGAGCGCTTTTATTATTAAAAAGTTATACGGAGAATTATGTTGCCCCTTTTTTTTTTTTTTTGGCCAACTTTCAGTGATAAAATATCACCCCCGTAAAATCTCTAACTGTGTTTCCCCGTACGCCAAGCAAGCTCGAAAGCTATTTTTGGTTAGAAGTGCTTTTAAATGAAACTGGTTTAAAGTATGTGAAACTCTTATACAGAAGTAGAAGCAAAAGTAATGCCGTGCCAAACGGGTTCTATGGTTTAATTAAGGTGGAGATGGAGTAATGTATCCTTACCGAAATATCATGACCTCTATTCCTAACAGTGGCATTGACAGGCTTATAATCCCTCTTTTCTGGTTTTGAGATTGAGATAACTCCAACTCTTTCATTCGACATATCAATGGGAGACTGCAATTTTCCATCCTTGCATGCTGCCCATTCTTTCTTCAACTCCCCCCATTTTCTCGGACCCTTTTCGCTCTCCTTTGCGTAATCAAATTCTCTCTCATCCTCTGCACACAAAACATAAATCCCAGTTCAGATTCAAGAAATTAACACACACACACACACAAACATTATTCATAAAATATTTCTTTCTTGCATTACCAACTTCTTGAGCATTTACTGATTTTGCACCAAACAAAAAAAGCAAGGCAAGAATTGAAGCTAGAATACAGGTGGATGTCTTCATGATTTCTTTTCTATATTTTGGAAGAAATGACTGAAAATTCTTGATTTAACCTTTGTATTATGGGTTTATATAGAAAGAGTTGCAGGTATAAATTATTGGGTTAGGTTTAATGACCAGCTGGTGTGGAATTTTTCCTGCAACTTTCTTGCTTTCCTGTGTGTGAACGGGAAAATACTTTATAGACAACAATTAGAGCACGAAATGAGTAGATTTTGGGCAACACGTTTTATTTTTGTAATATCGGTGGGGTTATATATATATTTTACCTACCTTTATGACTTCTTTCCAGGAAAAAAGAATAAACGGTAAACTATACCAACCACTGCCTCCGCCAGCTGCATAGAAATCTCCAAAATGGCGAAAGGACAGCAATTAGAACCATTTTTGGATTCCTGAGTTGTTCGTGGAATAGCTTAAAGTTGGCAATAATACATGAGACAACGCGTTTCAAATTTCAGAATTTACACCCGTTTTTCGATGAGGGAAAAAAAAGAAAATGGTAAATAGGAAAGAAGAGGTTGTCACATCATCTGTTTTTATTTATGGTGGACAAAGCCGTCTTAATTGAAATTAAATCAAAGTATAGTCACCTAATTAAAATCAATTAAAGTATAGTGATTCGATTGAACAAAATTGAAATACAGTCACTAAATTGACACAAAATAAAAGTATAATCATTGCGAACAAAATTTACTCCAAAGAAGAGGGTATATAACACAATTTCAACTCATTTTCTCACTTTTTTTCTCTTCTTCAAATATTCAACTTGCCTTTTTGTTAAATTTATGTAAACACAATAGATATATATTAAGTTCAAATCTTCTTCTTCTTCTTCTTCTTTAAATCGAGCTTATGAATTGTATTCATGTATTAAGTTTATGGGTACTTTACGGATAAAAATAATTATATCATACAAACAGATAGAGGTAATAGAATATGGGGACAACTTTTTTGGGTCAAGTCTTTATTTTGTTACTCATGATATATATATTACTTCGATATAAACCACAAACCAAATTGTTAATCGAAGAAAAAATCATGAGAATATCTTCAAAATTAAGATTCATGATCACCCAACAACAGAAGAAAGAACTGAATAATGGAGGAGGAATTATTATATGTTCTGATGAGCAGAAAACTGAGATGTTTGAAATTTGAATGAATTTGATGGATATTCTGATTAGAATTGATGGTGGAAGAACAAGGAATGAATAACGTAGGCCGTTCATCTTGCTAGAGAGACGAGATTTTGAAACAACCTAGATTTCCTCGAAAAAATAATTAGGAAATTTCGTAATATTCATACAAATTAAACAATTAATTAAGAAATGAATTATTTACTAAGCATAGTAAAATAAAAGATACATGTATTTATGAAGAAACCTATTAAAGACTAGTAACTTTTGAAGTCTTGACAACAAAAAACGTGCATTTCCTAATTTTTCTCCGAAGGTTTAGATATGTTCTAAAAATTCCTGGTCCAAAAACCAATACAATGGAAGTCATTGCCTCGATAAATTTAGTCAAAACAATTAAAGCAATCTTATTCGTATGAATATGACTTGATGAGTAATACCTTCATATAAAGTAATATAACGATTTCTATATATTTAAAAATTATCAGGTAGCGGTTAATATTTCGATTCATTATATAATCTATTAAAATCACAATTTTATTAATAAAGATCGTTATTGGTTTAACTTTGAATTCGACCTACTCAATTCGAGTTGATTTTTAACTAATATAAAGTCGATTTCGAGTTAGAATTTCATCTAATCTGAAAAGTAAATTTGATGATTGGATGAGATCCAAACCGGACCTAAGTCGACCTGAGTCCACCCCTAAAAGCAGCCATGTATTTGGATTCATTTCTTTGTATTCTTCTTCCATTTGTTGTCTTTTTGATTGATTGGAGAAGATTTGAATGGCTGAGCTGATGAAACATTTAAGTCATCAGAAATGTTATGGACCAAAAAATCGTTCAACAATTGAGATTTAATATCATATATTAATTTATTAGTGTCCTCTTGTATATTTATGATAATTAACAGGTGACCAATTTTGACTGAAGTTTAAGGTAATTAAAAATAAAACTGCCAAATTAATTTATTTGTGCGTTCTTGTTACACCTTTGATAATCAACAGGAGGCCAATTTTGACCTAGGTTTAAGGCAATTTAAAATAAAATCACAAGATTGTTATTACGTAATTGATTACATATGATTATGTAATTGATTACATAATTTATTTTGTGAGTAATTCCCAGGCTTTACAGGGGACAACGGTCCCTTGTTAACGTGCTCTGTACATGTAGCATATCTCGTATTTTATTATTATGAAGAAATTTTGCTTAGTTGGGTCGAGATTGTCAAACATTGTAAACACAAAGCACATACATAGTCATTTTTTAAATTTCAAGCCTTCATTTGCTTGGAGTTTTTTTACATTCATGGAATTCTTCTCACATATGCTTGGAGTTTTGGGGGTGTTAACTACATGGCCAATTTTTTATGTAGTTTGGTTAGGTGTTGAGGTAATAACGAGAGAAGTGCGTTTTTCATTCATTGAAACTTGTGTATTCTATATATTGATGAGTAATAAAGGTTGGGAAGAGTTCTCGGAGTCATGCTATGTGTATAAAATATATTGACAAAATTGGTTTATAAAATATGTGTTGGCAACGTTTAGATCAATAATTTCAAAAACAGTTTTTAAAATTAATGGCCTAGATCTTGTCACGTTCATTTTGCAACAAATTTTGTCAATGTTAAGGGATATATATCCCTAATCGAATAAAGATGTTGACACAGACCAATTAATAAAGATTTTGGGATACTTCTCTTAATAAGGTTGACATTTTAAGATGGGCCCTCAAATCTTAATATGGTATCAGAGCCCATTATGCTCCAACAAGCGATTCGATCTCGTTAAGACTCAAAAAAGTGAGCACGTGAATTTCAAGATTAGTCTGCTCAAACGAGCCATCATCTTGTGGGGACGTGTTAAGGGGTATATATCTCATATCAATAAATGATACATTAAGAGGGATTACACAAATTGCAGAACAAAAGTAATTTGACTGCAAATTATTGGAAACAATCAAATACTTCAAAAGAGACCAACATAGTCAAGATCTATTTGAGTGATGGGGATTTTTTGACATTTCTGACATGGAATCCAAACTTGGCAAGGAGTGGATTTTGGATATAGCTTGTGCGTTCTATATGTATCCCAATCGAAATTTGTTTGAAACATATGAAACGGTGATGGTGTTGTTGTCATGGATAACAATGAACATTGTGGAGTAGCTGGTATTGGTAGGGTCAGATTGAAATTGGTGGATTGAACACGTGGAACACTTGATCATGTTTGATATATTCCAGATTTGAAAAAGAATTTCATTTCATTGAATACTTTTGATTCAAAAGGGTACACGTTCTCTAAATGATATGAAGTTTTGAGGGTTCGAAAGGGTGTTCGTGTTGTATTGGAGCGAAAAATGTCTCAATTATACATCATGCAAGGTTGGGAGGATTTGTAATGAAAAGTTAGTACAAATTTAGTATTATGGCGAATATTAAATTTGGTTATGTAACTTTGAGATTTGGTTCGGGGTCCATATTAAATAATACTACTCAGTCGAGTTTGGAGGATATGAATAATTCCGTTTTGCCACTATTACTGGCGGTTATATTATATTCAACTGCTAACGATAGAACCATAGGAGATAGGTACATGGATGCTGATTCGATTGCACATGCTTTTTAGCGTTTTTGAAGGTGTTGAGAGACTAGACATGAGCCTTCTATGAAAACATTGAGAGTTGATTATGCTACAAGATGTACTTCGACACTATTATGTAATTTCTAATTATTTGTGTATTTTGGAGAACTCGGTGTTTGAGTTCATGTATCCGTATTGGATATCGTGGAAAATGAATATTTTTGTATTGAAGAAAGTTTGGTTCTTGTCAAAGAGTTCTGATTTTTAGTTGCAGTCAGATTTATCTTTCCCGGTGGAGAAATTTTGAGGTTTCGTTCGTTACATCCAATTTGTGTTAAGGAGGAGATTATTGGGTTTTTTGTACTCAAATTAAGTTGGATTTTTTAGAAAATATTTTTCCTTCTTTTCACGTGTTTTTATTGGAAAAATATATTTTTTTATTCCACATGACTTTTGATCTTGCTTCCATCTTTGTGATATTTCTAGAATTTGGCATGCATCTTAATAAATACTAGACTCTTTCACAAATTTTGTATTATTGAAATATAGAATAATCGTGTAGAAACAATTATTGTATTTGTTTTCCTCATTTTAGTTAATTGAATAAAATACTCTGTTTTTCTAACAATTAATTCTTTGCATTTTATCTTGTTGTTTATTTGCGATCATATACTTCAATCGTATTATATATATTATTTCGATCCGTTTTATTTTCCAACAACAACAAGGATTGTAAGGAATGACAAATCTTTACTACAGAGCCTTTAAAATAAAAATTAAATAAAATAATCTCAAATCATACTTCTTAAGCCCTGTTGGGGATTAAAATCAAAATTTTAATAGATTTTGATAAAAGTTAATAAAATGTATAGTTAAAAAATTGTGGGTCGTATAAAATTTGTGGTTAAAATTAGTTATTAACTTTAACTAAAATCTAGATTTCAATTTCTATCAAATAGGGGCTAAATTTCAATTTTATTAAACAGGTAGGTTTTTTTTTTTTTTTTAAGTTAGGTATATCCACTACATTCACCCCAACACTTCAAAAAGAATCTAGATATATAACCCACCATCCTTCCGAAGCTAACTCTACCTACTCCTCCCGATTTTGACTGTATCATTATATGATGGGGGGCTTAATCTACAGTTTTGGTATGGAATGAGTTGTTATGTAGTTAGTCCTTAAGTTGTGCTTTATTTGAGTCACCACCCACCCTACTAATCCAAAATGAAGCAATCTGTGGATATGCCAACATAGTTTTTACTGAGCAGAGTTAGAGTGCCAGTAGCACTACAATTGGGGGAGTGGAGGAGACGAGAGAGGGCACGATAGCGCTGCAAATGGAATGGGTTGACGGCTGTAGTCAGGGACGGAGGTAGTGGGGGTTAGGTTGGGCTATAGCCCTGCCTCAGTCCATATGAAAATTTTAGAATAAATTATTCAATTTTGATCCAAATATTTGTGTTAGCATAGCTCTAGCTTGAATTATAACACAAGTCCAATGTTCATTTATTCAAATTTTGTTAAAGAGACTATAATTATTAATTACTCCTTTCACGATATTCACGAAACATGAATATCGTATTGTTAATTTAAGCATTTTATTTAATGCATGTTTGACTAAATTTACTTATGATAATTAAGTAAATTTTATAATTGATAATAAAAATAAATTACTCATTGTAATAGTTAGAGACACTATATGTTTTACTAAGCTTAAAATTAATTAAATTTTTAATTCTACGTATGTTTTCATATATTACTATTCATATTTATATTAAAAAAAATTATTCGTTTTGATCGTAAAATAGATGTTATGATCAAAATAAATAACTTGCTCTAAATTTGATTTTGTCAATAAAAAGAATCTTTGTTCAAGCTTATTTATTTATAAATTGATCTATATATAAATATATTCTTGAAACTGAGCCAAACATGGTTATGAATTAAATCTAATTTCATTGGACCCTCATAATTCTTAATCGATTTTTCTCACTTTGGTGAGATTCTTCACTTATTATGAAATGAAGTAGTATAGAAGAATGACATCCAAACCAAATAATATTTTGAGAAAATAACATATAGTGATGTTTTATTGATTGCGTGTTTCGACCAAAGCTTTTAATTATTTAAAAAAATTGATCATCAAAGTTTTTTAGAATAGTATTCATTAAATAATTTCTTAGTTTTTTATTAGTGGATATGTATCATTTACTTATTTTGATCATGATTTGGTCAATTTATATTTTTTAACCCATGCATTGAATTTCTATTTGGTCAGAAAATATAAAAAGACTGAGTAGGACATCTTAGGATGAAAAATCTAGACTTCTTTTATTTCATTGAGTGTCGTACACTC
>CAIGRB010168850.1:0-14052 GCA_903798255.1 Fraxinus quadrangulata
GAGAAATGTATTGTCTGTCAGGAGGTCAAGGTAAAATATTAAACGTCATCAGGACTACTGAAACAGTTGGATATTCGAGAATGGAAATGGGAACACATAGCAATGGACTTCGTGGTAGGCCTTCCGAGGTCAGCAAGGGGTCATAATGCTATTTGGGTAGTAGTTGATCGTCTGACGAAGTCAGCTCATTTTCTGCCAATGAAAGTAAATTTCAACATGGAACAGTTTGCACGATTATACATCAGAGAGATAGTTAGATTACATGGAGTTCCAGTCACCATTGTTTCAGATAGAGACCCGAGGTTCACATCAAAATTTTGGAAAAGTTTGCAGGCAGCCATGGGGACGAAGCTGAAATTTAGTACTGCTTATCATCCTCAGACAGATGGACAGTCAGAAAGAACCATTCAAACTCTTGAAGATATGTTGAGGGCGTGTGTTTTGGACCTTGATGCTGGTTGGGAGACACATCTGCCGTTAGTTGAATTCGCTTATAACAATAGCTTTCAGGCCACTATAGGCATGGCCCCATACGAAGCTCTTTATGGTAGGAAATGCAGATCTCCTGTCCATTGGGACGAAGTCGGAGAGAATAGAATTTTAGGTTCTGAAAAGTACAGTTGAAGCGGTTGATATGATTAGAGCAAAAATAAGGGTAGCACAAGATCGACAGAAAAGTTATGATGATGGTAGAAGAAGGGATTTGAAATTTCAAGTGGGTGACAAAGTTTTTCTAAAGGTGGCATCAATGAAGGGTGTATTGAGATTTGGCACGAAAGGAAAGTTGAGGCCACGGTTCGTTGGACCTTTCGAAATTCTTGAAAGGATTGGTGCCACAAAATGTTTCACCTACCTTGCATTGATACCTGGCTATTAGATATGGATTTCACCCAATTTGTAGGAGATATATGTAATTACACTAGCATGTTGTTCATGTACCTTTATACCCTTAACTTTTGTTTGGTAATTGTTTTATATCCAAGTTGAAGTTTGCTTGATTTCTTCATGTTTCTTAGATGCTTCATTACTGTACTTTATAGATGACAATATCTGAAATTTTATCTCATCAAATTAAGTTCATTTTATTGTCATAATCCAATGGACATATCTCCCATCAATCCTTAATGCTTGACGCTCTAATATTACCTTTAAAATAACACAACCCTTGCACTGCAATGGCATCAAACTAGTACCTTTTAATAAGTGTATTTCATACACATATTTAAGTCTTTTTCCCTAGATGTTTGCTTTGCATTCTGAGTGTTAGAGTTGATTGTTGACAATTATAATCATAATTCTATTCTACCGAGATCAATCAATTCGAAGAAAGAAAAAGAAATGTCAAGAACATATAAAATTTATAGAGGCTAGCCTCAATGTGAAACTACGTTATCTTTCACCTCTATATTAATTCACTTTGATGAAAAAATATTTACAAGAGAAAATCACATACCTATCTTACGTAACCTCCCTTTCTCTCTTTTTCATTATTATTGCCTAAACATGGCTCCATACTTATAAGATAAATTAGGGCTACACTGAATTTTATATTAATTTAAAAATTCTTAATAGAATTTTATAATAATACAAATTAATGAAATTTTGGTTCATCCCCACCAATGTTGCAAAGTTGCAATAATTAGGCTGCACAACTTAATTGTAAGTGATGTATTTTCAATCCAATTATNATTATTATTATTATTATTTCAGAGATGCTGGGCTAAATTTCTTTGATATAGGATGATAACATAAATCTTTTATGAAATTTTAATTTTACAATTCTCATTTTGATTTCGATTCTTTTTCATGTGATTGCTATTACGAGTTTATTGTGTTTGAATATTTAATCACCATTTAGATATTTGTGACCAATTTTATTTTCCAGGAGGTTCAACTTTTGTGTAGCACGTATTAATAAACAACATAAATTTCGATAGAAGTAGAAATACACGTTTATGTTTTATGCAATTGTTATAGGATGTTCTTGAATGTTTATGCATTTTTATATATTCGAATTCTGGATATATTTGAGATTTGTTTATGAAAATCGGTCTATTGTGTATAACTAGTGAATTGTAAAATTTTCGAGTGAAATGTACCATGAAATATAAAAAATTCAATATATAATTCACATTAATCATAGAATGAGAACAAAAAAATGGTAAGTGCATAACTAGACTATCAATTTTCCTAAAATGGGAAATATTATTTAGAAAAAAGGGCTAAATGGGGATTTAGTTTTTACTGTGGTTGCTTCAAGTGATAAAAGAAGAAGAAGAAAAAAAAACTGGTTGAACGTATTCCATATGACCATATGAATCAAACTTGGACAGCCATATCAGAGATAGAAATGATGTGCAGCAAAATCAATCCATCTTCACAAAATTGCTTTTTCAATACTACATAAAACAACCGCATATGCCCCCGGAAAAGAAGAAAATAGAGAAATACAAGTTGATCAATTTTAAATTTCCAGGGCACAGTAGCAACGAAGGTCAAAATGACTCAAAAAGAGTCTCAAGGGGTTGTGGAGAAGAGGAAAGGAAGAAGAGGAGGGCCAGGAGGCTCAAGGGGTTTTGATTAGTAAGGTTTTGTCTTGAATTGTTATTGTCTTAGACAGAGTTAACATTTTAACTTGTTAGGTGTTCGGTGAAATCCCTCAAACGTACGTGATTGTGGACAAGTACTAATTTTGAGAGAAAAGTATCGTCCCACAAGAAATAAGGTTTAAATTGAAATGTATTAACTCGATATCATATTCAAATGTAACGTAATCAAAAGAGATGTATTTTGATTATTTCTAAGTTATTCTACTAATTATTTAAAGTTGGTTTGTCTGAAATATGAGATGAATTTGTTGAACTTACGAATTCACCTATCGTCATCTTATTTCCAATTCTTGACCTATGTAACCTAGTGTGATTTGTGTATTTATGATAATCTATAATTTAATTTTATCTATGTTTTTCAAAGTAAGTTAAACTTATTTTAAGCACAACCTGTTCATATTCGTATTTCGAATTCATATGTGAAGTAATGCATTAAAGTGTATTATCATTTAGATGATTGACATACATGTTATTCTTAATATATATTATCCATATGTTAACCTTGCAATGTTCTGACTTATCACGAACCTCCTAGAACCACAACATGTAACTAATTATTTAATTGGTAATCAAGTAATAAGATAAACACGCAAGATTAGTCAAGTACACAAAATTACACTACTACTTTGTCTTTGAATTAAAAATAAGCAACAATGGGTTTCATCTTCATACAACACAAAGGAGAATTAGCTTAGCATGTTTCTAATGATTTTATACAAAGATATATGAAAAGTAATCACCCGAAAATAAGTAAATACAAGAAGAATATTATGAAATCAATTTCTTGTTCTTAAACTTCAATCTCGAGCCTCGAATCTTCAATTCTTGATGTTAATTGCCTTGTATCTCATTGCTAGATTTGTTCTCTACATAAGAATGTATGGTGATGCATTTTCTGCCTCTCAAAATAGGTCACAGTTAATTCTTTCCATAAAGATTTTTATGAAAAGAAGGAAGTTGGCCAGACATCCCATAATTATCCTATGCGATCACATGGGGGTTCCACCCTGCGGTCTCGTAGTAATGTAATTTGGTCAATAAACTATGGAATATTTCTTCATTAATTGCTAATGTCATTTATTTCTTTCAATTTCACCTCCAAGCATCGAGTTTCACGTAACAAATATTGTATATATATAAGAAAGTAAGCTATAATTTATCGAAAGTAATCCTAAATATTCATATATAACGGTCTAGATAAGTGTATTAACCATCACATATTTTTTGGTTTTTTGGCAGTTATCTATTCATAACATTCAAGGAAATTCCTAGGGAAAAGGGAGGGATAGTTAGTGTCGAGGGAACTCTTGCCTGACTTCTAGCTTATATACTTCTTGCTTGTATTGGTTATCTAAGATGTTGTTGAAGTTAGTAATATAGACCAACGAAGTCATCTACAAATGTTTGACTAAAATTTTTTCACTCCAGTATTAAAAGAAATGATGAAGTTAAATTTATTTGAATTTGGTTTTGTGGTTATCACGTGACTTCGTGTCATCATAATAATAATAAGATACATGAAAAATGGTCATGTCTACGTGCTCATAAAAATTTACCATGATTGTTCGATAGGAATGCAAAATGCATATTTTTTCCTCCTTATTTTATGTGCTCGTATGATCAATTAGTGGTAAAATGTACTAATTACGTTCATATTTTGATTTAGGTGGCAATTTAATGAGGATAACGTAATTTGGAAGAAATAGGTGAAAAGAGATCAAAGTGAAAAGATATGAAAGTTCGAGGACTAAAGTGTAAATACTCTAAACTTGGGTCGAACCTCAAGATGAAGATTTGAAAGTGTAAGAGGTCAATTGGATGAAAAAAGACATCAAATGGATGAAATATCGTCAGAGTAGGATCACGTCAATTTCCAATCGAAAAGTTACGCATCGAATTTTTATCTCAGCTTGAGACCTATTTTTGACATGGTAAACGATTGAATTGGAAGATGATATCTAAAGTAAAGTTGTATCCCTTTGAGTTAGCTTTCCAATGCATCTTAAATCGCCTCAATCGGATATCAGAAGAGGAAGATATGACCAAAATACTAAACGCTGCTCAGTTATGCTGGTCGGGCGACCGTCCGACCCTAAACTTCATTAACAGAAGTCAATTTTTATGCCTGGGCGGCCATCCCATTTTCTACTTGACGCTCGCCCAGGCCAAATCGGGAAAAAATTTCTGATTTCCTAATTTCGTTCAACTACTTATGGAAACAAGTTCTTTTAATATTTATCAACCCTAAAACACACGAAAAAGAAACCAGAACGCCTCCAACTTACTTTCTCTATTTTTCTCTTAGATTCATGAATTGTAACTAAATTTCTACACTTGGTCGAAGGAAATTGAAGCCTCAGAACCACATATTGTGAGATCTAAATAGTTTTTCTTATTGTTTAATTCTTATTTTGCGTATTGAATATTCTTCTGCATTTATTTCTATGATTGTTATGTTAATTGCTAGGAGGCCTACTAGTTTATTATTCATTACAATCTACCGCTAAGTTAAATATCAAATCCGTAATTATTTGATTCCTTTAACTTGTGAAGCACAAGGATTTGATGATTTTCTGCGATAGAGGTTATTGAATCTTAAGAAGAATGTTTAAATAGATTGAATGCAACCGCTGGCGTTTATGTTATCTAGTTCATCGATTTCTTATTGTGTAAAGCGGTTATTAAATTAAATTTTGAGTGCTGGTCTGGGACTATTTAATAATTAGGGTTAATTAGAACACTGGTTTCTAATTAACTAAAATTAAGGAGAGATGGGAAAATTATTCCAACGGTGAATATTCGAAATATGAATTGAACTATCATTGTATCTATGATCAATTATGGATTTTCGACGGTGGATATTGACTTGGACCAAGGTTAGTCTTTTGATTATTTTTGTTAACTTAATTTTCATTGTTATAAATTGATTTCATTACAAACAAAACCCTCAATCATTGTACGGAACATAAAATATTAAATTACACACTCTTAGTGGGATCGACCCTTACTTCAATTACTACATTAGTTTTTAGAAGTTAAGGTATTATTTTTGGGTGTCTACGACAGCACACCAAATTTTGGCGCCGTTGTCGGGGAGTGGTGCTAATTTATTTTTTTACTCCTTTAATTGTTTATTTTATTTGTTTTGAAAAAAAAATCATAATTTTCTAGGTTTTTAGGTATTTTATTGTTGTTAGAAATTTTAGTATAGAATTTTATTTGTCTTTCTTAATCTAGTTTCCTCTTAATTTATTTTTCATTTGTTCTTTTTATTTATGCCCACAACTCGATCTTCTAATCAAAGTGATTTGCAGTACGATCCAAAAATTGAGAGAATTTTGCGCAGGTTAAGGAATAACATCCAACAAAATCTTGACGAAAACTATCTCAATCCCAACAATCCATTTGCAAGTGATTTTAAGTTTGAATGAGAAGGAACCATGGCCGAAAATAGGACTTTGGAGGAGCTGGCAGCACCTACTTTGAATCAACAACCTTTATGCATAACTTTTCCTATTTTAGATGCTACTACTACATTTGAGCTTAAATCTGGAATAATACACCTTATGTCCACTCTTCATGGTCTTGCATGTGAAGATTCTCATAAACATTTGAAGGAGTTTCATATGGTCTGCACGAGAATGAAACCCATGGGAATTACTGAAGAACAGATTAAGCTGAGAGCTTTTTCATTTTCTCTGAAAGATTCAGCCAAGGATTGGCTCTACTATCTATCATCGGGAATCATTATTTCATGGGATGGAATGAAGAGGTTGTTTTTGGAAAAATACTTTCCAGCTTCGAGGGCAGCAAATATTAGGAAGGAAATTTGTGGTGTCAGACAAGATGACAAGGAATCTCTACATGAGTATTGGGAGCGGTTCAAGAAATTGTGTGCAAGTTGTCCCCATCATCAGATTAGTGAGCAACTTCTCATCCAGTACTTCTATGAAGGTCTTCAACCCACAGATAGGAGCATGATTGACGCTGTAAGTGGAGGAGCTTTGGTTGATAAAACTCCCGAATGAGCGAGGAACTTAATTGCAAACATGGCAGCCAACTCTCAACAATTTGACGCTAGATTTGATCCCCCTTCTAGACAAGTTAACGAGGTAAATGTCTCATCCATTGAACAACAAATAGCTAATCTAACTACTGTTGTTCACCAAATGGCCACAGGTAATATGCAGGCAGCGAAGGTTTGCAGAATTTGTTCAATAGTGGGACATCCAACTGATGCATGTCCAACTCTTCAAGAAGAACCCACAGAACAAGTTAATGTAGCGGGTGGCTTCCCTGGACAACCACAGAGGAATTATGATCCTTATTCAAATACATACAACCAGGGATGGATGGATCATCCAAATCTTAGCTATGAGAATCGACAAGTGAATCAACCTATGAATCACAATCGGCATAATTACCAGCAATATAGGCAGCCATACCCGCCTAGACCACAACATGGCCAATCTTCTAACTCTGAAATATCTTTAAAAGATATTGTTAAATCCCTTGCAACTAACACTTTACAATTTCAACAGGAGACCAAGGCTAGCATTCAATGTTTGGAGAATCAAATGGGTCAAGTGGCTAACGCAGTCAGTCGGCTGGAGTCACAGAATTCGAGAAAATTGCCATCTCAAACAGTGGTGAATCTAAAAGAAAATGTGAGTGCAATCATGTTAAGGAGTGGCACGGAGGTTGAAGCCCCAGTGAAGGTGGCCCCTACATCATCGAAGGAAGAAAATGAAGAAAACGTCGTTGCAAACAAGACTGCTCCCAACGATACTGAGGTAACTAAGCGTAAGTTTTTACCACTTTCTGATTATAAACCTATACCTCATTTTCCTCAAGCTTTAATAAGATCTAGGAAATATGAACGAGATCATGATGAGTTGCATGAAATTTTTAATAAATACGAGGTAAATATTCCACTTTTAGATATTATTAAACAAGTGCCTCGTTATCCTAAATTTTTGAAACAATTGTGCACAAGTAAGAGGAAACAGAAACTGAAGGGGATTGAAAGGGTAAAAGTTGGAGAACATGTATCTGCAGTTATTCAAGAGAAACTTCCAGTAAAGTGCACGGATCCAGGTATGTTCACTATCTCTTGCATGATAGGCGACACTAAGTTTGAAAAGGCCATGCTAGATTCAGGAGCATCTATTAATGGCATGCTATATTCTGTATACACTTCCTTGAAATTTGGACCTTTAAATAAAACTAGTGTGATAATTCAACTAGCTGATAAATCTAGTGCCTATCTTAAGGGGGTGGTTGAGGATGTTCTTGTGAAAGTTGATGATTTGGTCTTTCCTGCTGATTTTTATGTGTTTGACATGGGTAATGGTAATCATACTACCCCTATCTTGTTAGGAAGACCATTCTTAAGGACATCAAAAACTAAAATTGATTTTAATAATGGTACATTGACCATAGAATTTGATGATAAGATCATTAAACTTAATATTTATGATTCCATGAAATATCCGTGTAATAATAATCATGTTCATTTTATTGATGTGATTGATCAATTAGCACATGATGTTTTCAAATTTGATGCTAAAAAGGAATGGAAAGCTGTCAATTATGAGCATTTTGGGAAGGAAAAAGAAGAGCTGACCTTACACACAGAGTTACAAAGAACAATGGCAACATTAAATGCTCTTCCAAAGTCAGGTAACAATTCTTGTTTTATATTACCTGTCTCTACTTTTTATTTTGCAGACTTCCATCCCACATTTGAAGCATCATCCCAATTACTACAAGTATACATTCCATGGAGGTGGAGGAACACTGCCAATTATCATTCCCAATGGACTTGGTACATCGCAAGAAAGATCGAAACCACCCATGATAGATCCAGACTGAACAAGGAAACATTGAGTCGAGCCAAAGACAATAAGGAGGAAAAGATATGCATTTTACATTCCTATCAATGACATTGTGAAGAAATTTTGTTAATCTCGTTCTAAATTGACTACTTGTTATTGCCTTATCGGCAAAATAATGAATTACTGTTGTTTTTTCTGCAAATAATGAATCGTCATTGCCTTTTCTGCAAATAATGAATTGTTGTATATCCCAAACAAGCACTTGATATTATATATGCGTTTATTATATTGACCTTCTTAAAATAGAATACGCTACATATATAGATAATCACCAAATAAATCAGACAGTAACTATACATTATTACACAAATGACGACATGAAAAACAATTGTACTACAAATATTAAATATCCTAAAATATATTATGCAATGCATCAAACACATTTAAAAAAAAAAAAAATTTCTCGACAAACATGACTGTTATAACATATATGTTACTACAAGTATATGTTGTTGCAAAATAGAATAGGTAACAAATGTTATACCGTTAAAATGTATTCGTGACAAATATTTTTCTCACACACTTTTGGAAAAATCGTTGCAACAATTAACTTGCCACCCTTTTAATACCTTACGATATATTTATATATCAATGACATTATGACGACAAATATCATGTTGCTATTTTGTACTTTATGTATCATATAAATAATGTTTCTAGTTTGTTAATACGATGAATGATTGAAAGTTGTCGCATAATATATTCCGTGGCTCATATAACGAGAAAATATCTGCAACAAACATATTGTTGTCAGAAATTATTTTTGCAACAAAATCTTTATCTATCCAGCAATATTTTATTGTCATGGTTTTAGTATTTTCGTGTAGTGCCATGTTATATCATTACGTGGTGTATTAAAGCTTTGTTAGCAAATGTCCTCGGTCATGACAGCAATGGTGAATGGACTACGAAACCATGGTTCCACGATGTCGTTATCAAAGATAGTGCCAAAACTGACGACAGATCTGCTACGACAAAGTGAAGAGTAAAACTCCGAAAATGTCTCACTCGCGGATTGCGAAAGGGGACGGAATTAAGGGGCCAATACTCTTCCTATCAAACTAACGATGGTAGGATTCAGGTTGGACATCTTCATCACATTTTTGTACTAGCTTCATCCCATAAAGATATGATTGTTTCTATTTTCACATAGATTAAGAAAATGTAATTAATATAATTAAAAATATAATTTTTCTTATATTTTTCCTAATACAGCCAAACATTAAATAATTGTTTAAATAAGATTAATTTATATACATTAAATAGGAACGTATTAGTAAACTAAAAATATTTATACTTTCAATAAAATAAAATAAAAAGTGGTCTATAACTTGGAATAGACGAAAAAGAAAATCAAATATATCTTTTTGGGACGGATGTAGTATTTAAAATCCCCTCAACACCCCCCACCCCCAACCAATAAATAAATAAATAAATAAAGAAGAAGAAGATAATAAGAGGCCGGTTATGCAAGTCTTGACCGTGTCTTGTAATATACCCCATTGGTATGCAAATCGTAGTCTATCGCTAATTTTTTGTAATTAACAATGCCAATAAGATCACGAAAAATGAGATCATAAACTCCCCTAGTTTTGACTTTTAAGAATCAGGCCACCAACTGCACCTAATCAACAATACAGAAAACCCTCATCACAGTTGATCTCATTTTTTTCCTCTGATATCTGGCTCTCTCTCCAACCAAAAACATATTAATATTCCAGTTCCCCCTTCAATCTACTGCACAATTCAATCAGGTAATTCTTTATTGAACACGCAGAATATTTCTTTTTATTTTCGTTTTTTCTTCTTATTATAGTTACTATATATTCCTTTTCGAGCTTTGAATCCGATAGTCCTGAATTTATTTGTTGCATTTTCTTTTTGGAAGAAGACAATATGGTTCCGGTATATGTTTTTACGTCTTATTTGTATGATAATCACAAATTACTGTAAGGTAGAAATAGATAGTCTGAAAACAAGGTGCATTAATCACAGACAACAAACGCTTCAAAAGGCAACACAGGTTAGTAATTTCACTCTGATTTTGTGCAATACAATGTAAAAGACAAACTATTCGAGCTAAATAAAATTCAACACAAAAATCTCAGTGTTCATTATTTGACATATTTTTTTATTTTTTTTATGTTAAACTATTCACCGATTGGGAAGTAAACTGTCAGCAGAAAATTTAATAAAATATGTTCACTATTTGACTTTTTCAATGATAAATTATTCAAAACAGTACTCTATAAATTGCTAGGAGATAAAAATAAAAATAATAATAATCCAATTGGAACAAAACCATCCAGAGTTTCAAGACAAAACAACTGCTTATTGACAACCGAAACCAAAGATAAAGGGTATCTGTGAATTGATTTACATCTTACGCTCATTTTTAAGTGCTTTCACTATTAATTAAACAACACCATCCGCAGTTGTTGTCAGAGAGCCATCACTTGAGGTTGAAGGATTTGTAGCTGATGAAATTTTCTAATCCTTTTTCTCGCTCTTACCCCATAGCACCATGTACAGCCCAATCACAATAATAATAGCTCCTGCAACCCTGGAATAATATATAGATCTCTCACTCTATTATATAGATGCCCATATTTAGGATCAAGAAAAATGAATAATATACTTTTATTGTTAAAATTCTTATTTCTACATCCTGTTACTTAAAATGATTGGGAAGGCTTTTTGAGCAAAATTTGACATTGATTTATATTTTAGGATTTAAGTCATAATAACTTGTTTAAATTTTATCATATAGCCCTTGTTTGAATCTCATTTTTTTTTCCACTAAAATGCATTCTTGAACAGTGATTTAATCGCATTTCAATCACATATTCTTCAATAAAATAATATTATACGCAAATTCAAAATTTTTTCTTATTTTTTAACCTTACATTCTCCATCGTAACTATTGCAAAGTACATTTTTTGGGGAAAAAAGTGGGGCTCAAACAACCCCCATGTAAAAAAAATGTATTTAATTAGAATAAAAGAAAATGGTCGTTGGATATTTTCTTCCAGAAAGTGTAGTTGGCTGCTTAAGTAAAACAGTGCCATTTGTTCATATTGTCATTTATATTGTAGATACTGAGACAAGAATACTTACTTTCCCAAGTCCAATTCCTCTGCAAAAATGAAAGAACCCATAACAGCAACAATCACCATAGTTAAAGGATTAAATGATGTTACAAAAACTGGTCCTTTTTGCTTCATTACAATTCCCGCGATATAATACGCAACTCCTGAACAAATTATTCCCTGCACCAAAAGTGTCTTGTTTAGCCACAAACTGACTAATAGTTTTTTTATTGGAACATTAATACATCTTGCAGTATGTATGCATGTATTTCGTTAATGGAGTATACATCTTGCACTAGAGTCTTCTATCAAAGTCCTATAAAGCTATGTATGCTAGAGTTTAACAAAAAAATAAGGGGTTAATTGGGTATACAGTCCAGAAATCTCTTATATTTTCTCTTATTCTATTTATTAATAGACTACGCTTTCCCGCATAATTGGTCATTGCGTTTGCTTGAAATGTTGGTGGCATAAAGTTACTCTATGCTAATGATAAAATACAATTTAAGATAGGATCTATGTCTAAAGTGCTGATGCATGCTAATATTTGTTGTCAAGTCATAGATCTAAAAACTTACGCCGTAAATATAAGCTAATAATTTGATATCCAAGTGTATAGACCAGATTGCAGCATTGCCTCTCTCTATCACAAGGGTGGTTATAGCACTTTCTACTGTAGCCATAGTACATATCAGAGTCGTCAGGGAGAGCTCAAAATTGTATGGCTTTAGCGACTCAAGCATGTCTGCCTGCAAAATTGAATAAGAACATGTTTTTAGTGGTCAAAATTAGCTTAGGTTGCCCTTGCATTTTTCTGCAAAGGGCCGGGTCAAGTAGAGTCTCAATGCCATTTCAATCTGGTTAGGCTTCTATCCGAGAGTGACAACGGAACAAAATTGTGGACATATGCATTTAGATAGATCAAATAATCATTAAAAGATATTCATTTAAGAAAAATGTTAATCAAGGCAAGGTCGAAATGGGTGCACAAAAAAGTGATGGTAGCAGAAAGGGCGATTTTATTACCTGAAGAATGTGAAAGTAGGCCCAACAAAAACAAGCGGTTAAGATCATGAAAGCGCCTAAAATGGGATTCTGGGGATTTATATGAGCACTGGTTGTGTCTTTGGTCCATGGCAAGTCAATAACAGGTCCTTTTATAACCGTCATGACCATAGCTCCACCAAATGTCACTAAAGTTCCAAACAACTTAGCATGACCGCGTAAGCTTCTAAAGTTCACATTCTCTTGCCTGCAAAGATGAGATAATGAAATTAAATTCCCATTTCTTTTGGCATATGATATGTGCACAACATTAGTATATAAATTCCTCAATATAATGTATCCATTAATATGTAACAAACCATCCAGTGAAAATGGTAAATACGAAGAATAGAAGATCTTCCAACATAGACAAAGACAAACAAATTAATCTTTTACAATTTGAAGTTTAAGAAAATTGAAATTAAAAGATGAAATGATTAAAGATCGGCCAAATATGAGGTGAAATACCTTAATATCCATGATAACACAAATGTTATGACAGGAAGAACATTGTACAGTGCTGTTGCAAAAGTTGCTGTTGTACGTTTCATTCCAGTGTAATACAAGTCCTGCTCAATAACCCTGTGACAAATGTTATGTTTAACGACACATATACACATTTCAGCTAATTAAGAATCAATATTACTGTACTAATACTACATAGTGTTCTTGTATTTACCCTAATAAGCCAAGTAATATTATCTTGTAGAGGATGGATAATGTCATCCTTGGCCTATTATTCCTGTCAAAAAATGATCAGTTAGCTCGTGAAGAATTTCATGTTATTATGCTGTTCAAATGGGAGATTGTTGGAATATTGTGTACTAACATAATCATAATTCGAGCGCCTAATTCTGTGTAATCTGTATGCAAGCCTAATTCTTATTTTGAGTTGTGCAAGTCTAATTTTGTGTAATCTGTACGCATTGAAGGTATATATAGAATTATATTCTTTAAGAAGGAATCACAGGAAAATCTTGATGTAGTTCTTGTTTACTGTTTTTCATTTTCTGATCTTTATTTTTCTAAATCCAATGTTGTAAGAACCCTAAAATATGTTTTATCACTCTCTTCCACCGATTTTGTTCCCTTTTGTAGGGATTTCGGCAACAATAAAGGATCATCATCACCTCCAAATCTTAGATGTATGTCTAGTCGTGGGGTTTTAATATCCAATAAATCCAGGCGGTGATTTAAAACAAATGTCGGATAATTTATTAACATCATGGATTTGGCTCGATCCGAAAATGACCAACACTTTTTAGGGTCCAAGTAATGGCTATTGGGTTGGGTTATTTGTGTGTGGTTTTGGATATACGTTAGCCTATTTACTTGCTATTAATTGACGACCCATGAGAGGAGTGTTTGGCCCAATTATGTGACCTAAGTGATTAGCCATTAGAATATATATAT
>CAIGRB010168850.1:17218-32372 GCA_903798255.1 Fraxinus quadrangulata
TCGTTGATTATTGACGATCAACGATCAACGTCCGCTCAAACTAAAATTTTGTGCTGGGTCCATCACTAGTTACCCGTCCCCATCCCGAACCCCCCTAGAGCAAAGTTACCCGCCCTGCTCCCGACCCAATACTCAATTAAGCAAATAATCCCTGCCCCATTCGGGGAGAGGCTCGCGGGTATCTGATTTGTCTAATTTTTTTTTTGACATCTCTAATTAAAAGTGAATCTGATAAGGACAGTGAGAAGTTTGAGAAAATAGAAAATGGTAAACAATTTGAGCAAGACTCTGAGGATGAAGGGGAGATTCGTGAGGCTAATCAAAAATTATTTGAAGAGTGTTTTAAGATTAAGAAGATGAATAAAGTCGTGCTTAAAAAGGTCAATGAACTTGAGCTAGTTAGAGAGAAACTTGTAGTTGACTTACAGAAGTTTATCTTATGCCTCAATAAACTAGATATTGTGAATCAATCCTTAGAGTCTAAGATTAAAGATCTTACAGATGAACTTGAGAAGTCCTCTAGGAGAATTAGTGAGCTGACCGTTGAGAATGATAAATTAGAAATATAGGTTGAGAACATTTTGAGCGAACTTGAATATTCCAAGTTTCAACTTATTGCTTTCTCTAATGGATCTTAAAACTGGACAGTATTTTGGGGTTGAACAAGCCCATTAAGAACAAGGGAGGTCTAGAATAACCAATCATAATAGGACTAGTACTTTCAAAACCATTTTTATCCCTGCCACCAACTAACTTATATATGTTCTTAATCTTGAACTCAAGAATGAGGGTATCGTAGAATAGAGGTCTACTAGACAACGTAGGACCTACCAACCTATGAATAGATATCAACGAACACATAACTTTGTATTTAGGTTTATCCCTACTTATTTCAATTGTGGTGAGTTAAGACATATAAAATCTATGTGTTATAAATTTCTGAATTGAAATAAAAATCAGAATTTAACTAGAGCTAGAAATCAGGGTTTTGATAGCCAAATTAATTTCCTCACTAACCAAGTGAGTCATTTAACCAAATTAATGACACATTTGACTTAGAATAAGTCTTCCACTAGACGGCTTTGGGTTGAAAATTTTGTTAATGCTCTATTGTTGACGACATTACTGATGAAATTGCTATTTATAATCCCTGACAGCATGCATCGGTAATTCCACCAGAAATCATTGACACTTATTAATTTCCTTCATATTATCTATAATAATACTATCAACGGTCATCGACAAAATATTTGCAGATAGCCATTTGCTCCATTTAATTTTTTATTATTTTTTTAAAGCTCGCTCAACAATTTTGCCTAGAGCTCATAAATTGTTTGAACCTTTGTTAGCAAACACATACACATTTCAACAAAATTAGGAATCAATAGACTACACTGTATCCTTATATTTACCCTAATAAACCAAGTAAAATTATCTGGTAGAGGATGGAGAAGGTCATCCTTGGCTTTGTATCTCTGTCAAAAAATGAATGTTCGATTAGCTTCAATGTCCATATTTCACACATGGAGAGAGACCTCTCGAGTAGTAGGGCGAAAGGGGCAAAGTTAACAGCCGCAATGGCATTCCTGTAGACAATAAATGTATAAGGACTCAGTTGCAATAATAGCAAAACTCGCTTGCATACCCAAACCTCACCAAAACATCCAAATATGGTTTCGACTTGTACTTGGAGACATTTACATTGTCCCATGTTTGCTCTAGTTAAATGTCGACTATAAGCATGCAGTGGTGGAGCCATAAATTTTTCATTAGGGGGTCTGGTTTCGTCACAACACATTTGTCGGATTGAAAAATCATTAATGGCAAGTTCAAAATAATGAGTCAAAAATAGATTTAGAAATCCTATTTTATCTTTTAATTCGTATTTAATTTATGGCAAAATGGGATCGGCGCAAACAGAAATAGAAAATTACTGACTTTCAGCGAACTTTCGGAGTTGTCTATTTTTGGCTAAATTTTAGTGAATTTTGAGTGGAAACGGGCCAACGAACAAGATTCACAGCTTTGCACTTGATGTTGGATCAATTTCGGTCAAATTCCATCATTTAAGCTCTCGTTTACATACTTTTTCCTTTTTTGGCAAATTTTGATTTGGTTATATCTTTTTCAAATAAACTCGAATTTGAATTCCATTTGCGGGACTATAATAATGGAGATTATGACTATCAATTTTAGGCATTGTCTCGATTTTTTCCATTTTTGGAAAAAAGTCGAAATTTTTTTTACCCCGAATTTCTCTAGGGTTTTTTTTTTTTTTTTTGCTATATAAACATTGTAAGCCATTTGGAGGCCGATGTAATGATAAGAAATATTTTTTGTGTCTGTAAGATTTTTTCATCTTCCCCATAATTCTTCCTCTACGTCACCTCACCAATTTCGATTTATTTTCTAGCAATGTTTTTCACAAGTCGAGATGGATTACTGCTACCTTCTTGAATTACTCATGACAAACTTTTAATGCATCTTTCATACTGAAAAGACATTAAACAGGGAGTTTAAAACAATGAGCAAAATATGGATGCTTAAAATTAATTTATAATCCAACTATTTATCATACAATTCCCGTTGCAACGTAAACCTTTTTCAGCTTAGTTTCAGGTTAGGTTCTTCCTATAATATGACAAACGTCACAACACGATGAGTTTAGAATGACAAGCCAAAAAGACTATTAAGAATTGAATTAAATATTTCGATTTCATTTCTATTTCTAGACGTCAATTTAACTAAATTTCTATTTGACGATAATTTCACTCTCTCTCGCTCATATAAATAACTATAAAAATATGACAAAATTTTGAATCTTTACAAGTCTCTAAATAATTTTGTTATAAAAAATAAATAAATAAATAAAATCAGAAAACCTTGCCCCCCTTTATCCCAGAGTACAAGGCCTCAACTGGGGCACGGTTAAGAGGAGCAGTATATCTTAACCCCTATTTGACATTCATTAAAATGAGTTCTTCGTGAAAAATAAATTTTAGAACAGTAATTTTGTTGGAAAGTGTGTAGTTACAAATTGAAAAAAAATAAATTTAAAATTTACATGTAAAATATTTTATTACGTGAATATATAATTGAAAATGAGTTTGAGAAAGCAAAAAAAAAAAAAGTTTTCATTTCATGGACGTGCTCAGGGGATTAATATTGTTGACAGTCTACAGAGGTCCAAACAAGTGGATTTAAAACATGCCAAAAATGTTCAATCTTAATCCAAAATAAAATAATTAATTTCACAGACAGACAAATTCCAAACAACCTCCTAACCCACAAAAGAGAAATGACAAACAGCCAATCAAGGATGCTGAGAGCAAGCCACATACATCACTGTACATAAATTACAATATCAAATCTCTTCATCCATTTTGAAACTCAATCCTTTATCAAGTACCCCTTCCAATGCCTTTCAAAGTATTCCCAAGATTGTGCTATTGAAAAAGGTTAGTCACTGTCCACCACCACCTTTTGTTGCAAAAAGAATCCTTCACTTCAACAAAACAAAACAATTACGCATCATTTCCGAGGACAACAGAATGTTTATACGCTGCTCCTTGTAGAGTTTAAGAGTCATTAATCAACCAAGAAGCTTGTGCTTTATGGCTGTATCCAGGAGTAGTCAAACGCTTCTTTAATATCAAGAAGCTGCATTCCTCTTTTCTTCAAGTATCGCACCCTCTCTAAGTGCAATTTGCGCCTCATTCTCCTTCCCTAAAGCAAAAAGAGCAGCAGCTTGCAAGTAAGACGCTATATGCCAAACAGGAGAAATGACTTGTGCTTGTACTGCATCATTGAGGGCCTCCTGCGCATTATCGCTCATGAGGTATGACAAACTACGACGAGCAAAAACAGTTGGGGAGACCATTGTACCAACGTCAATAAACTGCAGCAACATAGTTGTAGGAGAATGTTAATTATTAGACAGCTGAAAATTATCAAGTGTACAAGAGTTGATGGGACAATAGCCAAAGAAATCAAAAAGTCAATGAGATCAACAATGATTTTCATTATTTTATCGAGTTCACTCTTCAAAAGTGAGTACAGATTAATTTGCGTGCAGGTAATTTTTTTCCTTGCCTGCGTGTAACAATCAATCGCAGCCACAGATTCTTTATGCCGGAAAGCTACATCACCCTTTTTCTTGGAGTTCAAAGTTTCCTGCATTTGATTTGTCCACATCTGGAATGAAAGCTGCGAATAGTAAAACACAATGTTGAGGAAGACCATATAGCACATTCTTGTTGACACACACCAGTATTACTCGTAAAATATTAAGTGCATCTTAGCAACTGTCATCTACAAATGACCANTGTGTGTGTGAGTGAGAGCGAGTGGTGGTTTCGGAAGTGGAAAAATGGCAGAAATAAACCTCTGTTGCAGCTCCCTCGTCATCTTTGTACCCAAGTTTTTCTAAAATCTCATGCATGGCAGTCAAATCCATCCTTAAGCATGCTTCACCAAGTGCAGTTAGTGACATAACCTCGCTACCATGAGGAATGCCCATCAATACCTGGGAAGGAACCTGCAAGATGAAATGTGGCCAATACAACTTAATATACTACACCAGTCTACATAGAATTAACAAAAATGAAAGTGACCCGCGTTCAATCATGGAGAATGTATTTTACTTTCCAATTTTCAATACATGGAACTATGACATTCATATGAATAATGCCATCGGTGATGTAGCAACTCATAATCTCTCTCTCTCTCTCTCTCTCTCTCTCTCTCTCTCACACACACACACACACATATAAATTGAAATGTCAAATCCAAATATTTTATATAAAATGTCACATCATCGATGATTTATCATCATAATGATAAATATCATTATCCCATTCATATGAATATGGAAGAATACACGTGCAAGCAGAAATAGTGACCGAAAAAAAGGATATTTACAATATTCAACTATCATCTTTTTTTGTTACACACTCCAATAACTGATGTCTTGTATCTCGAGAAGCATGTCTAAGACGATGCTGACTACTAAAACTTTATAAATAATTGCAAACAATTGGCAAAGATTACATCAGTCGAACATGCTTTCGGTACTGAAACTAACATTAGGATATTCCGAAGTTTCAGATACACAAACAATTGACAGCTCAATTGCTCTTGAACTGGGGGATTCGAAGTCAAAAGATTACCTCTCAAGAATTGTTCTCCCATCTATTATATCCAAACAAAAGATCCTAAATACTGTTTGAATTATATAATCTTTGCTTATACTAATCTGAACAGATATGGTTGTAAGTGAATCACCCTTATGACCAACAGCCTAAAAGAAAAATTTATTGACATTGCTTTGAGAGAAACTAATTCGTAGTTATCTCCATAACAAATGTGACGCAACTGGGAATACGATGAAACAAAAACTAGACGAGGCTTGTTGCTTTTTGGTGTGATAGCCACTTACAACACAGTCCTAGCAAGTAGAATCCAATGAAACAGTCTTTAACATTTTTCAACTTTAGAATGTAAACTCTGCAGACAAGAATTAAAAATATGTACAAAAGCAAATGAATAAATGTTAAATAACAATTCAAATCTGAGTGCCTATTTGATGCAGTTTTTTGAGAATATATTTTGCCAAAAGTGATATTGGAGAATGTGTGGATAAAAATTAGGGAAATTTTATGGATCCATGTGCAAAAAAAATTTTATTGGAAGAATGTGTGGTTGAAGATCAAACAGGGGATTAAAAGCTACATATTCAGATAAAAAACCAACCTCAGTTTCCTTCTGAAGAGGAATTAAAGCAGCAACTAATGATTTTGGATTTGGTCTCTCACGGGGTTCATACTGCAAACACCTTGACGCTAGACGTACTAACTCAGTTCCATCATCATTTGAAAATTGACCTTCCAAGCAAGAATCAGTTAGCATCTGAAGGTTCCGATCCCTTATCAAATCAAGGGCCTGAAACAAATTAAATAGAATATTAGACGCCAACTGCATGTTATTACATAATTAACATTCAAATACACCGCAAAGCTGCTACGAAATTAAAAGAAAGAAATGCTAAAACACAAACACGGAAAAAGGAGCTAAAGGAAACTAGTAAATCAAATTCATGAGAAACCATCATTTTCAATCCAACAGATCTGTCATGATTCAATGCAAAGACAGAAAATCAGACTCTGAACCCTTTCATAATCGTTAGTTCAAATTATTTAATTCAGGCTTCCCCATCTATCTCTGAATCACTGAACGCAACTTGACATGCCTTCATATCTTATTTTACAAGAAAAAAGGGAGAAAGGACGCTCGGTGTATGGATAATTGGGGTTACCCTGCTTAAACTGATGAAAGCACCTTAAAGCTAAATTCAGGTGATAATTATCTCAAGTATGAAAAATAAAGTTCTCAAGAATTACTTTGTGTCTCAGTGCATTGCAACTAATATCTTTTGGGAACCATATCTAAAATAGATTTTTGGAGTCAGTTATCAGACAGATTACAATGTAATTAGCCAGCACATTGTCTACATCAAAATCATCTTGCATTGTCAAACTTAGCACCAACAGACTTACGTGGCTTGGGGGAATGTGTTTTCCACTGAGAAGGTCAAGCAAAAGAGTGCCAAAGCTGTACGTTACGCTTTCTGGACTAACTCTTCCTACAAAATTAAATTAAACACAAAATTGAACAATCTCAGAACATAAGTGTTAAATGTGGGTTTTACATAGAATATAGAAAAGAAACATATTAAGAAATAGACATCAAGCCAACGCCTAACAGGCTAATACATAAAATGCAGTGAATCGAAAAATTCAAAGCAATAATAATCTGAAAATACATTAAAGGTTCGAAGTGCCTCATAGTCAAATTGTCTATCTCTACTATGTTTTGAAATTAAACACAAATCAGTTGAAAGTCTCAGAACGTGTCAAATGTAAGTTTACACAGAATATAGAAATGAGTTCTAAACATATTAAGATGAAATTGATATCAAGCCAATGCCTAATAGGCTAATACATAGAATGCATGAATTGAAAATTTTAACAATCATAATCTGAAAATTCATTAAAGGTCTGAATTGCCTCATAATCAAATCGCTTATCTCTACCATGCATGGAATTAAGAAAATGTGTAACTCAGCTCGTAGTTTCCTTTAAAGCATCTAATTCCGACCCCAAGAGAGTTTACTCAACCCATTCCCCAGTTTCCCGCACTGCTCAAGTAATTGTGAGACTCCATATGAGGACCTTCTCTTGTGCCCACTCTCTGTTCACACGGTTCTCATCTAGAAGTTCATAGGTTACACAAGATCCCAGAACCCACCCACCCCACCAAAAAAAAAAAAAAATCTAAATGGAACCCAAAAAGAATATACACGAAGAAGTATTTGAAATACATTATGAAACACCAAGGGAAACTTGGATCATGCTCCAAAAGAACACAAGACAATACTCTAAGCTTCTCCAAAAAATTCAAGAAAACTGAGGATCTCAGAAGGCTTCAACTGCTTTAGAAATCTGTGCTTGAAAACTTTCAGATTTCATCCAAATCCCAGAGAAGATCAATTCTTTTAATTTTCATTCGCCTTTACCAATATAAGAATGTCATACTACCATTGAGTAATAACTACCGTGTAAACATATTGATTGAAAGAGTTCCTCAGAAAAAATTAATAACATTTTGCTCCCACAAATTATTGGCACATCAACACTTGGAACTTTCAATTACACCATTATCCAACTCACACTTCTCATTACTTCCCAACCAATCCTCCATTGGCTAGTTATATAAAGTCAATACCAGTACAACAAAAGATGCAAACTTAGGTCAAAATAAGAGGTATAACACATTGATGCCATGTAATTATCATCCCTCTTAGTTTGTGAAGCCTCCCCCTGCCCCCAACTATGTACTGAGAAGAGTGACTTGCTTTAAAGCCAGGACTCAAATTGATCCTTCAACTACATAACACATTGACTCTTTATGTGGGTGAAAGATGCAGAATTTTGACTTCCACTACGTGATGGATCAGCATACAGCAAAATAGTATATAATAAAACTCAAGTCCAAACTTACTTATAGGTCAAAATCAAATGCATGTTATTCTTGAATTTTTTTTTTTCCTAGGAGTACTATAATATGGTACTCAAGAAACAGTGGAAGTGGGTTTGTTTGGGATATTAAGTTGCAATAACTAAGGAGCTGTTCTCTTTATATTTCAATTTTGTGTTTTGAGTTTTGAATTTCTTTTGAGTTTTGTATTTTGAGTGTCCATTTTGAGATTGTTGAAAATGTGTTTTTTTTGGTATTTTGAAAAATTGTTTTGAAAACACCCAAAACGCGTTTTGAAAATTTTAACTTGATTATAACTGAAAACACCCAAAACGACAAATTCGTTTTGGATTTTCTTTATAAATTTTTTACTTGTTTTCAAAAACGCGTTTTCGAAAATAGGAAAGAGAACGTGTTTTTACTGTTTTGGAAAATCGAAAACAGAAAACGGCTTGAAAATGGTAAAGAAAACAGGCCCTAAGCTTCTTCCGGGCTAAAATGATTATTATCATTTTATTTGCAGCTATTGCACTTATAGCTATCAACAACAGTCCCATGATTTGCAGACAAAACTCAAACAGAGAGAAAGCCAATAAACTGAGAATAAATATTAGTGTTAAAATAATATATGAAGATATTCCAATACATGATCTCCAATGATTTGTGGTAGTCTCCAAACATGAACCATACCATGGCTTCTACATTAAATCGCATTGAGTTCATACTTTCATTAGGTGAGCATTGAGCAAGAATTCCTGATGTCTTATGACTGGTTTTAACAGATGATAAGTGTGAGCGAAGAACTCATCATAAAATATTTCGAAAGCTGAGTACGGCATGTACAAAGCTGCTAGAATTTATTCTTTGACTCCAAGTAATAAGTGATTATCATCTTCTAAAGATGATGGCAGGAAAATTTTCTTAATAGGACCCATTGATCTCAAAACATGACATTCCAAGAAATAAATAGAAATGACTGCCATTTAAAACTAATTTGGCTTAGGGAACTTATTTCTAGATTAAGAGATAGTACCAGTCCTTAGGTACTCCGGTGGAGTAAATGCCAAGTTAGTGCTGTAGCTTTTGCCATCTCTACTGTTCTTCATCAAACCAAAGCATGACAATCTGGGATTACCATCCTGTGACAAAAAGGGAAGAAAAACAAAAGTGTAAATTTTGCACATAAGGAGAAAAGAGAAAATTAGGATCAAAATAATTATACTTACATCATCAAAGACTATTCTGTAAGCATTAAGATCATGATAAAGTGCACGTCCTTTGCTTGTACAATATTCCAGGGCTTGTGCAATATATAAAGCCACCCTTAACCGCATTGCCCACTTCATAGGTTGTGTCTCCCCTGAACAACATGCAAATGAAACATAATAATAGCAAATAGATGAATGGTCCAAATACAATTAGGTTACAATGAAAGAGCATACAACACGTGAGCAAACTTAATCCCAAGTTCTAACTGTCAAAGAAATTAAAGAAATTCAAAAGTTTAAGATTAAAACTGTGGGAAATAAAACCCCAAATATGCACTCAATATTTACACCAGCATCTATGCCTACACAGCTTTTCTTCATTTTGATCACTCTATTGGGTTAACAGGGAGAGAGGAGTTTTTGGAAATTAGGCGTTTATATGATCAGTTTCAATTATCACTGTTCACCTAAATTGGTTTATATATTAACAGATGCAACAACTTGGCATACTAGCACATGTCCATACAGTTTAAAAAATTGAATAGAAATATGAAAGGCACAAAGGTTTTTTCCATTTAGAATGTAGAAGAGAAAATGATGTAGGAGAGCATTAGATGCAGAACGTCTCTCTTGTCATATGTTACCGTCCCAGATTAGTGAGATAAGCTTACAATTTTAGACATGACTTACCTTAATGGTTTAGACTGGCGATTAACTTAGAGCCTTTGGCGAAAAGACTAAGTTTGATCCCTCTTTATAAATTATACAGATTAAGAAAGGTTGTTACATTACATCTGTAGACAGCAAAGGCTGGCCATACCAGCATCAAACAGATAATAGCATTTTTCAACCTCCTTGACACTTCCCGCCATGTAGTTGATGAAAAGAGAATTCACTTATATTTCAAACAAAATATAGAAAAGAGCCTATGCGACAACAACAGAGGACAAATAAGTTAAAAAGTAGAAATTAAGCAACCTTCATAATTACTTTACATATAAAACACCTATGCAATGTTAGAAATAAATTGGAATGACTATAAATTTGCATGTAATGTACTCACAGTGAAATAGATGTTTTGCAAGTGTCTCATTGGGCATGAATTCAGCAATAAGCAACCTCTCGTCTCCTTCACAGCAGCAGCCAATCAAATTGGCCAATCTGCAGCTCCGAAGTTGGCCAACAGCTCTTGCTTCATCCTTAAGGTTCAGCAAGGAAAAATTTCAATTTTATTATGAGCAATTGAGTAAATAGGTAATTTAAAAAGATACTAGAGCACCGTAAGACCATATAATATTAAGCTGTAAGTAAGTTGTCACTATCCCGAACATCTGATATGGAGAAGATAAAATCACAAACACTGAGCTAATAAATAAAGCTGACCGTTATCCACAATAATAAGTTCTGAAATTGAGGTGGACTGAAACTAGAGATAAAGGGTGAACAAGAGACTCCATCGATTATATACCCAGTAGTTAATAAACAAATACCTTCCTGAAAATGGCATCCAATGCAAGAATACAACATTCAAAGAGCCACTTACCAAGAACTGCCGGGAATCAGGCCAAGCCGACCTGTTAAATCGTTTGACAGCAACCCGCCTCTGATTCTCCAGCTTTCCTTTATAAACGACATTAGGGGCTTTCTCCCCATGCTCCGAAACAATGTTCTCTACCGCAAAGCCAGATGTAGCTACCCTCAGTTGTTCAATGGAATATTCACAAAATGTAGGCAAATCGCTAACTTCACCTTTTTCCTCATTTTCTGCCAAATAAATGTAGATACTATTAAAAAAGACTTTTTGATCGCATGAAAGGGGAAAAGGGGAAGCGGGAAAAGTTTTGACACACCAGCTTTTTGTGCCTCGTGAACTGGTCCATTTTGCTCCGACATAAAACAGCACAAGGTGAGTTTTGAACACCCGCAGCCCATCCTAAGACCACCAATCAGAAGCAAACACAATTGAGCATTCAATTCCAAAATGCAACATAAATGACAAATTCTTTAGCTCACAACTTACGTCAAATGTTCAATAAAATTTTGTACAAGATTAAAATCCTTTAATAGGCACAAATAAAAGCTGATTACATTGCAGTTAAGGGATAGCTCGAGTGACCACTCGCTCCAGCACATGTGTGCTACATATGTATGTCCGTAATGTTTATACCCATTAATGTGTGCACTTATCCAGTGCGTAATTGTAATGGGTACAAGCTTTAATAAAACAAAAGTTCCAATTATTTCGTCATATCTGTCAACCACTTGTCATAAAACATTCCACAAATTGGCATCTTTTTATTAATTCGTGAACACAATACAAACTTTTCGCACCAAACATGAATTACTCCCAATTAATACCCAAAGAACCTAGACTGGAAACTGGTAAACTAGTTTTGACAAACATTTAATTTTAAGAAAAAGGTACAAGCAACATAAACATTCTCGTGTTCTATTTGCATTCTGAGTGATGTACAGAAATAAAGCTCAAATTTTCAGTTCAATCTCAATTCACTAGTCAGCTTAAAAAGGTACTAACAATTTAAATTGCGAGAAAATTACTTTAGATTCAAATCTGGGTCAATTCTTTAACAAAAAGATATCACTTTCTGAATCCCATATATTCCAACTTTCTGCAACGCCTCCCAGAAAAAGGAACCTTTTTGCCTGAGTCAACACAGTAAAATTCACCTGAACAGGATAGCGTATTCAGTCAATCAAAGTCATCAATCAAAATCCACAATCCAACATTCAACACCAACATCATTTATACAAAACTCAACACCAACCCATTACTCAAAAAATAAAATAAAATAAGAATCAATTAGACTCATTTTACAACATACAAGGTAAAACAGAAACAAAACCCATATGCCTGAAATGAAAAATAAAAAAGAACCCATATAAATGCTAAAGAAACAATCAATGAACATTAAAAGATCTTCATGATTACCGATTTGGTCAAAGCACAAGTGAAATACTTCGATGATACGTTTGTTTGGGTAATAATTTGTATGGAAAGTTATCTGTATAGGTTGTAGCTGAATAGATAGAGTCTAAAAAGATCGATCAGAAAGATAGAGCAAAATGATTCAGGCGTATATATGTATAGACAGATGTGTATAAATATGTATATATAGATACAGACGTATTTTACTGTGTGTCTGCGTGTAGATCTCTCCAGTTCGTGGTGCAGCCTCAGGAGTATACTTTTCCTTTTTTTCTGTCGTTCCACCGACCTAATAATATCCGTCTTTTTGTTTTTCTTCTTTTATTTTCATATTTTGTTTGAGAGCATATAAATAAGTTAAATTTTACTTTTAAATTGTTATTTTATCGAAAAGAATTAATTTTTTACCAACAAAAAATGAATTTTGAAAAGGATGTATGAACTTATTGCAGTAGACAGTGTAAAAACAATTTTTTATTTTCTATATTCTGTTTTGAATACGATATTTCGTATTTTTAAAGTTTAATTTTACTTTTAAGTTGCTTATTTTACCAAACCTAAATTTTAAAATTACCATTTTTACTAATAAAAATTATATTTTTGAAAATATATAGTTAAAAAGTAGAAAAATATTTTAAATTTATGAATAGAGTTATTAGAAGAATGTGTGATCAAAAATAAATTTTGGGAAAAATGAGTTTGAAATAGTGGGGCTTAGAAATTAATTGTTTGATTGCCTTGTGAGAATTATGATAAATTATTTTCATTGCGATTATTATTTTGCGATAAGAATGATTATTGCATGTCTTTAATTTGGCTCGCGGTTTTTGATCTACTGTACAATTTTTTGTGAAAAAAATTTACTTATCTTTTGATATGTACTACTTTTAAGCACGTAAAGTCAAAATTCAAGTATCAAACATTTCTCTTTATCTTTTGTATCTCATACGTGTTTAGTTTTTTGCAACGTTAAGTGTTATTATTATCGTTTTTGCACACTTTTTGAATGTTCTTTAGCTTATTTCCAATATTTTCTGAGTGTCATCTTTACTTTTGTGCTTACTTTTTTACAATATTTATTGTCTGTTGTCTTTACTTTTATTCTTATCTTTTGTAACGTTTTGTGGACGTTGTTGTAGTTTAATTTACATTTTTAAATAATTCTGTATTTTTTATTTTTATAGTAATTTACGCAAATAATTAGCCATCAAAATTAAAGATGTTTTATGGGAATGCGTGAAATTAAGAATAATTCCATTATGAAATTTTGAATCCATACAAAATAAACATAGAACAAATCAACAAATACACCAAAAAATTATTGATAATTTTTGAATCCATACAAAAGAACATAAAATTGTTGGTATCTCTATACAGTTTTGGTAACCCTCCATGATGGTTCACATAATTACTCAAGACTGTGTGAACTGGGACATTTGGCTTACTGCTTAGTGGGCATATAACATATAGGAGCAACTTCATGAACATTGGAAAATGAGACAATAGCAGCATTTATTTAAATATTATTGTAAACTCTCAAATTTATTAACCAACGACAACATACACTTTCTGAATGTTTCTGAATGTTGCGACAGACCCTTTCTAATAACAATCAATTAATGAATGCTGTATTTTACATATTGCAAAAAGTCATTTTCCTCGTAGTGATATCATATCGCATAAACAACTCTAGCTAATTGTTTGCACTAGTTTATCCCAATATATTGAATGATATTTTGTTGTCAACAGAGGATATAGAAATGAGTATATCTAAGAATAGACATGCACGAATAATATTGGTATTTTGGTGTAGGAGATTGTAATGGATGACAAAAAAAAGTTCATAATCATGGTTGCACGATATGCCAATTTAATTTGGATTGCTTTATTTTTTGTCAGAAACGAGGACTTCATTTATATTATAGTCGAAGCTCCTTATACTGAATATTGAAGATTGATTTAAATTTACAATTGATATAGACTACATTTCATATTTCACCGAAATATTTAAGAAATTTCAAATGGAGTACCCCAATATTATGACTTTACAAAATTCTTACAATTTTTTATTACATTCTATTTAAAATAGTCTTAACTCTTGATTTTTCTATGAATTTCTATATAATTATTTAGTTTAGCAGGCCTTGACTTTTCTATTTTATCACATTGTTTGGTATTCATTTGGGATTCACATCTCGCACTTGCCCACCCAAACATGCATATCGATAATACATTTGGAAAAAATCTTCAAGTGTTACAATACCCCTTTTTGTATAAATTTGAATATTCAATATATTTATGTTGACACTTAGCATAAAAACTAATATATTATTTACATAGTTGAATGTTTAACATTGAGATATTGATACATTTGAACAGTTGAATATTTTTGAGTTTGGTTCATTTGAAACTTGTTATAACAACCTCAAATCATTTATTACTTGAAAAAAATGAAATAAACTTGAAGGGTTCGACGATCTAAATTAAAGTCTCTATAACTCAAGATATTTGAATATTTTGCCCACGATGAATAATTTGTCTTGATTACTTTAGGTGCCGTTCTCTTTGTCATTTTCAAGCCGTTTTCTGTTTTCGATTTTTCAAAATAGTAAAAACGCATTCACTTTCCTATTTTCGAAAACGCATTTTCGAAAACAAGTTTAAAATTTACAAAGAAAACTCAAAACGACAAATTTGTCGTTTTGGGTGTTTTCAGTTATAACTTGACCAAAATTTTCAAAACGTGTTTTCGTTGTTTTCAACCCTCGCCAACCATCACCGCACCCGACCACCACTGCAACCACCACTGTACCACCGGAACCACCATTGCACCACCGCGCCCAACAACCACTGCTCCCCCGCGCCCAACCCTCGCACTCGGACCTCCACAGCCAAAATCGCCACCCAACCACCCCAAAATCGCCACCAGAATCGCGACCCAACCACAGCCAATATCCCCACCGCC
>CAIGRB010168855.1:0-10299 GCA_903798255.1 Fraxinus quadrangulata
AATATGGCAAAAGTTAATAATTGATATTAATTTTGCCATATTTGAGGGTAATTGTTAATATACAAAAAATGTAGCCCAAATTAAATAGTCCAAGGAATGAATCCCAATTGGGGAAGTCCAGGACAAAGGCTCCAATAGGACCATTGATGAATGCAATGGAGGCCCAAGAACAAAGTAATGTCATCACCCAAGATTGCAAGACGCCCAGAATCTGAGCGAATTGAGTACCTTACGGTCGCCCAGAATGAATTAGCATGTTCTCGTCCAAACTTTCGAGTCGCCCAGGATCTTAGCAAACATAAGATATCATGGTTATCCAGAACAGCAGTTATGGAACAATCTCATCACACCCCACGATCTAAGGATTCCAATTGTGGGCGGTTGAACGACAAGAGTAATGGCAACAGTTAGAGATGGCAGTTTTACGACAAATCAGCCATCATAAGAAAAGTGGGTAGTTATAGAGCACCAAACAGTTTCCAAGCAGTTCTTCCCAAAGAAACTATCAAAAGAGTATAAAAAGGAAGATAAGACATAGAAGAAAGGACCCCGAATTAAACACTCTCAACAGAGAATATGTAATTTTAATTTCTAGTTTAACTTTAAAACTCTTCTTTTAGTACTTGTGTGCTTGCGTCCCTTGGAGGCATTTTGTTCATTTCCGAATTGTAAATCTTCGCCAAATAAAACACCCATTTTTGGGACTTTGTCTCAAGAGGTCCGTTCCTTACACAATCGTCTGAACCTTTTTTAATTGTTAGCGATAACCCGCGCGAAACAAGATCAAATGATTTTATTGACAAATAATTACAATCAAAGATCAATGTAAATGCAATCAACAAATCCTCTCACCAAACTTTGAGTTTCATCTCCTAAGTTTGCTAGTCTAGATGCTTAAAGTAGAAAAACATGAGAAATAGCTACTTAGGAGGTAGATATTTGAATTGCATACCTACTTCAACTGAGGGCAATTAAGATCTCTCTCCAAGTATTGGGATAGTTTGATAATTTTTGCTTTGAGCCTGTAGCTGATCCTTGTTGGTAATCTGATAACTGATCTTGACTAAGAGTCAAGTTTTATTTATTCGCCCATGTGCTCCTTATTGATAGCATGAAGCCAGCTTTTTCACGCTAGATGTTTGGCAAACCTCAGGCGAACCTTGTATTTTTTATCCTTTATACCTATAGTTTTATATCTCGCCAAAGAAAAAGTATTGCAACGTATGTTTCTAGAGGAGCAATGCTATTAAAACCAGTGGGCTTCTCTGTGAGGTCTAACAATAATCCCAAAATAGGTCAAATTTCGAGCCCTGATTTAATTCCAAATAGAGGCTGTCTTGAAGTACGAAAGCAATATGAGACCTGCCCAATTCGCCCATGCAATTGCATGAACGTATACAATCGCATGGGAATTTGTTTGGCATTGCTATTTTCTATTTAGGCCAATTGTGACAACCCCTTGATTGCAAGGATAAGCTTTTCATTCTTTATGCAATTTGGACTTCGGATCTCCTTTATAGTTTGGCTATATCCTTCTCAATTCTATAGGAGGCCCAGGGGCCTTTGAAACTCGATGTTCGGTCTTTAACTTCTAGAATTTTTTCTCCCTCGGTTTTTATTGCTCAATTTTCATTCATATTCATCATCTAACATCCAATATCGACTTTTTTGTTCCTAAAACAATCATTAGTTACACAAAATTATGTATAAATGCCTTAAAAGTCCTCCTAAATCTCATTTTTGATGATTCAAATGTAAAGTCACACTTATCAATGGTACATCGTCATTTATAAGAATAAAATGTTTCAATAATAATTGAACATAGTCATGATCACGATTTACTTACTGAATTTTAAAATACTTTCTAATGGACACTATTCATTGAGACGTTGCACAATATCTATTACCAACTAGATTCCATTATCCTCATCATTGACATGTTAGACAAAAAATAAATATAGACGTTACGATCGTTTAAAAATGACAACTCAGCCAAACCATCTAAGTAAAATATTTCATTACTTACCCAACTTATACTATAGTCATAGTTTACCCATCGAACTTCAATTTTTTCCCCAACGATCACTCATCTTTGAGACGTTGCACTACATCCATCATTTCCACATTTGTCTCCTTCGTTACTAACGTACTACAAAAAATTCTCACATGGTCAATTATAATCATTTAAAATAATTATGACCCAACCAAACCATCCACCTCACTAGAATTACCATATGTGAAACACAACTTCCATGCATAACTAAATTGTGTACTGATACATGATCAATTGTTGAGAATGTCGCTAAGAGATACTACTTACTTATAAAGTCATTTTCCCAATTGTACCATAGGGCCAACATCTCTCTAGTCCCAATCTTCCATTTTTGCAGGCTTGTGTCCAACCATTTGAGAAAAAAAATATCATCGAACTCCGACAGTTGGTAGACAATGACATTTTCTTTCTCAAATGGTCGGACTATGATGGAAAATGAGCCGAGCTGAGTTCACATTATTTTTCACAAGCCAAACTGAATTTGGCTCCTAAGGCCCACGAGCTTAGGATTGAGCCGAACTTAGGTTCTCATGGTTGAAAAGGTCGAGTCAGCTCTACTCCCGTAGGGTAGATGGTACAATTAGGGGATATGGCTTTATAAGTACGTAATGGCTTCTCGCGTCCTTCTCAACAATCAACTATATCTGAGTACATAATTTAGTTATACGTGGGTGAGATTAGTGAATTGGGGGCTGGAGTTTTTTTAGGCTGAAATTGGGGGTGAACAATCGAGACTTAAAGAAGTTTACGGTGCCATGGAAGTCGTGTTTCACACATGGTGGATGATGGATGGAGTTCACGTCTCAAAAATGAGTGACTACTGAGAAACAGTTTGAAGTTTGATGATCGTATTATAAGTTGGGTGAGTAATGAAATATTTATTTAGATGGTTTGGTTGAATTGTCATTTTTTAGATGGTCGAACATTCCCCGTCTATTTTTCATCTACACGTCGCAATGATGGTAATGAAATCTGGTAGACGATGAATGGTGTACATCTTCTAAAAGATGAGTAACCACAAGGAAATGTTTTAAAGTTTATTAAGTCATGACTATGACTAAGTTGAATGATTATTATAACATTTTACTCGTTATTTATATTGGGTTTTTTTTATTAGGTTCGTAACAATATTTTTAAGAATTAGCAATCGTGTTTTAGATAAAAGTATCTTGAATAAATGAATTACAAAAGTGTTGTAAAATTTAGGATTACATTTTATTGCAAACCATAGTTATAAAGTCCGGCCCGGAATATCGACGGCCTGAACCCTTGATCGAGCCGGATAGATTAATTTGATAGAATTGTACTTGACTCAATCAAAATCGAGCTTTGATCGAATTAACCGACAATTTCCCCGGCCCGATTGATTGATTTGATTGGATTTTAAAATCCAATTACAAAATTTTTGGGTCCAAGGAAATTGAACATTATACCTTTAAGAAAAATAATGGGTTCCTCACCACTTGAACACAAAGTATTTTAGTATCACTTGTGTGCAATAACTTATATCTATCTAATGAATTATTTATAGGTTTTATAAAAATATTCTTTTAAAAAACCTTGGTCCTACCTTTTACTTTATTTTATAGATCTAAAAAATTAATGAAAAATAAATTAAAAATTTTAATTTTGCCCCTAAAAATAATTTTATGNTCTCACATTTACCACCATGGAAATAGTGACACTATATTTTTAGGACGTGAACTACATCTACGAGTTCTAAGTCATGTGTTGGATAACTCTGTTAATTTTGGTTTAATTGTTTAGAGCAGCTCTAATAGACTCTTTATTTTTAAAAAGCATATTCTATCGTTTGGAAAGCTTCTATAAATTTAGAGAATTAAAATTTTGAAGTACTCCAACAAACTCTTTATATTTAACATTTAATATTTATTATTTTTCTTTCTCTTTTATTTTAACTAGCTGTTTTTAAAATGATTTTATTATTTTCCTACATTGAAAATTGAAACACTTTGAATACATTTAATTATAGAGAGTGAGTTTGGCTCTCCAAATTACCAAAGTCACTTTCTAAATTAAAATATTAATTTAAAGAGTTTCTTGAAGTGTGATTTTAAATGTTAACTCTTTAAAATATGATAAGAGTCTCTTAGAGATGCTTTGACCCATTGATTCGCTGCGTTGTTCGAGTCTGTGTCCGGATCGAGTCTAACAATTATGTTGCAAACCATAGATTTTCAATATTAATCAAGTTCTTAATACTATTTTTCTTAATAGTTCTGTTTTTGCCATAACATAAAGCAAATTAGGGCTTGCCTCCCTAACTTTTCAATTAGTCCATTTTGATATCCTAACCTTTAAATATGGTATTATGAGTCTCTAAACTATTTAGAATATGTAAATATGAATTTGTATGGGACAAAAACCGTTAATTTAAAAATTAAAATCACATACAACTTTCGGGTAACTTCAAGCTAGAAAGATAAATCGTCGAATCACTTAATGTCTTGTCAAAATTTAAAATTTACATTGACAATTTTCATTAAATACTAATCAAATTCACGAATTTTTTTTTCTTTAATACATTGGAAAACCGAAACAAAACTGGAAGTTTCGGGAGCCCGACTTTAATTTTTTCTAATTACAAAGTTCTCATTTTGTTTCTAATGATTAATACATCAAATTATCAAAATAAATTAAGCAATTGACCCAATCAAAGCATTAGAGTTAGTGGGTTACTCGTTCATTGTTTAGTAAAATTGCTCGCTTGATGGTAAAATAAAAATGATCGAATAATTCGAATTTTTGATCAAGTTGAGCTGATTTGACCCTTTAAATTATGTCTCATAACTCGATCGAACGGAACTTTCATAGATCCAGATGATGGGTCTATGAGCTGAATCGAGTAGTTAGATAAGATTTCGATAACTAAGAAGCAAGCAACATGCCTCCATTGGTTACTTTCCACGTGGCACAAATAATGCAGCCGCCATCAAACTCCCACACGCATGAACAATTCGCTACAAGACGTTCCAATTTTCAAACCCTCACATAAAACTGCCCAATTGGATTACCGATTTGGACAAATCTCTATTCTAATCCTTTTAAAAATCTGTTTGAACCCACAAACAAAAAGGAAATTACATACTCCAAATTGTCGGTTACCATATAATAATGGAATAAAGAGGTTAACAATAATCCCTTTAGTTGTCACTTTCTCTCTCACTATGTATATTAAGTATAATGATTATCTACCCAATTGGGAATTCATAAGTGGGTTTGGTTGCCTACTTTTAAATTCAATGATGAATATGAATAGTTTTTGATTACTGACTATTCAGGACTTTGGCTTTACTTCTTATCCAAATTGGATGCTTTTTAATTGATGAAGTTGAAAAAAGGGGGTGGCTGTCAATTGGTGGAAGATTGAAGAGAAAGAAAAGTTGAAATTCCAAGATTATTTTATCGATCAAAAGTTGAGAGGAGGCGAACCCAGCCCAGAAGATCGAATCGCTGAAATGTAAGTGCCCACTTTATCTTCTTTACACACAGATAAAAATATGATTAAACAAGGCTTTAGATATATGAATTTGATCATTTTCCATGGAAAATATCAGTGAAATGGCTGCACTTGTGGAGCCTCCAAATGGGATTAGGCCTATGGGGAAGCATTACTACACAATGTGGAAAACTTTGTTCGAAATCGACACGAAATACATTCCGATCAAACCAATAGGCAGAGGAGCGTACGGGATAGTTTGTTCATCGATTAATAGGGAAACAAATGAAAGAGTGGCTATAAAGAAGATCAATAATGTGTTTGGCAATCAAATCGATGCATTGAGGACTCTAAGAGAATTGATGCTATTGCGGAGCATAAAGCACGAAAACGTGATTGGTTTGAAAGATGTTATGATGCCGATTCATACAAGGAGTTTCAAGGATGTGTATTTGGTTTATGAGTTGATGGATACTGATCTTAATCAGATTATAAAGTCTCTGCAGCCTCTGTCCAATGATCATTGCAAATTTTTTATTTTTCAGGTATACTTTTTCTTCCCATCTTGCTAGCTTCATTTCATTTTGATGGTTTATGTTAGAATTCATTACGTTTCCAATGGATGGCTACACGATTTAGACGTGTTCGGAATTTTAACGATATTAATGAATAATGAAAAAAATACTTAACTTGAGAGAATATAATCTACGAATTATAATATGGTGAAATGTTGCATAAAGAGCTTGTATATATTGTGCTGGCTGGTCATTTTGGTTTTATGAAATTAGATGGTATCACATGATCTGGGCAAAGATCTGAACAAACTGATTTCTTGAATTTACACTTTCTTGGTCAATCTTCTGAATCTAGTTGGAACATCTACTATAATGTCAGGGGGATAAGAACATTAAAGGCTTGAAACTTTTCACTTTTTTATGTTATTTAAGACATTGAAATTAATGTTACTCGATACGCTGTTATAGTTGATTTTTCATTGATACGATTACAAAACCATGAGAAGCTCAGAGTTCTTGACATCCTGTTTGGCAGTGTTTCATTTCATTGTACTTTTAGAGATGGGAGAATGCTAACTCTATGAGCTATTTGTTCGACTATATTGCAAAATGCAGATTCTTAGGGGATTGAAGTATCTTCATTCAGCCAACATTCTCCATCGAGACTTGAAGCCTGGAAATCTCCTTGTCAATGCTAACTGTGAACTGAAGATATGTGATTTCGGACTGGCACGAACTAGCAAAGACAATGGACAATTTATGACTGAATATGTAGTTACACGATGGTATCGTGCACCAGAGCTGCTTCTTTCCTGTGACAATTATGGAACCTCTATTGACGTCTGGTCCGTAGGTTGCATCTTTGCAGAAATTCTTGGCCGGAAGCCAATATTCCCAGGAACTGATTGCCTCGGTCAGCTTAAGCTTATTATAAGTGTTCTTGGTGGCCAACCTGAAGAAGATATTAAATTCATCGATAATGCAAAAGCCAAAAGGTTCATCAGATCGTTCGACTTTTGCAGAGGAACACCTTTTTCTGCTCTATATCCTCATGCTGACCCTTTGGCAATAGATTTGCTTCAAAAGATGCTCATATTTGATCCGTCAAAAAGAATTACAGTCACGGAGGCTCTACACCATCCGTATATCTCAAGTCTGTACGATCCTTCTCATAATCCTCCAGCCCAATCCCCCGTCAATCTTGATATTGATGAGAATATGGGAGAACCTATGATTAGAGAGATGATGTTGAGAGAAATTCTCTATTATCATCCTCAAGCTACTTATGCTAGCATAATGTAATGATGTCGAATTTTGAGAGTTTCCTTGCATATCTTCCCAAAAAACCAAGAGTCCGAGGGAAGGTGACAAAATAATAAGATTTGAAACGAGAGAATAAATCGGTTTAGTTGAACTGGTACCAAGAAGTAAAGTAGCATGAACGTTCATGATTCATGGAGTTTGTAATAGCTATGATATATTCATCTTATATATTGGCATGTCCAAACTAGGCATAGCGTATTGTAACTAAGGCATATGAGCTGAGACATGGTTTATGAGGTAGAAAAAGTGATCAAACATTTTTTTGGTTTAATAGTTGACATCGTTGGAGCCCTTGTCAACCATTTTTTTGCTTATACTTGGAAACAATTTTCTGTTGCTGAATTCGTGGTCGATGCCAGGAAAAGAGTAATTGGGAGCTTAATGTTCAGAACAAATTTCTTTCTTGTACATTGATAGACTCTGTGACTTGGCTACTATCTAGCCCAGTAACATCCGTTAAGGGTTGGGGGTAAATTAAGAATTAATCTATGTGTACATAGGTGTACACATAGGGGTTGACATAATGTGAGTGGGGTAGGGCACACGATATTGTAGCATAGGCCCACTCCACTCACATTATGTCAATATCTATGTGTACACATAGCATAGCCCGTGAATTAAACTAGATGTATATTCTAGCTTACATTTTAAATGACATTCTCTCCTATGTTGCACAATTTGGACAGTGAAGTAAAAAAATGCTAAGAAAATCAAAGGATACGATGGTACCACGTGAAAAAATGTCTACAAAGACGTAAATATTAATGTACATTTAGTATAATTGGCCTAGGTACTTCTAAAATTTTATCTCCCAAGGTGGCAAATTTTTTGAATATTTGTTCAACAATGCTACTTGTATCCCGGATAAGACCTCCTTCGGAGAAGGGAGCCACGCAAAATAAAAAAAATTACGACCCCCCAAGTGAGATAGGTGTCACCCACGGTGTCAACCCTTAATGTACAAGTAACATAATTGATATTTGTTCATTTGTAGTATATACTAAATTCCCATATATGTCATCATATACCTACTTCCATATAGTCTCAATAAGGGCCCATTATTCCATATTATAATGAGATGAATAATAATTTTCTTAAAAAATGTACGGTTAAAAAAGAATGAATTTTTTTTTTTTAATTTATGCATAATATTATCTTATTAGAAAATGTATAATTTATAAGAAGATTAAAAAAATATATATATATAATTTAATGGAGACCAACGAGACTTAATGTTTATTACACTTTTCTCCATGCTAATTCACATTACATATAACAACAATTATTCTTTGAATAATGCTATCTAACACTAATGATGCTAAAGCACTAATCTATATGACATTATATGATAAATTCAATTAAAAATAAAATTATAGAATTCAATTAATTGAATCTTTAATTTAACGTCATCAATAGTGTTATCTAGACTGGTATTAAATATTAGTGGTGCTAAATAACATTACTCTTATTTTTTACGGCAAAACTTTTATGTTTACAAAAGTCAAGTCTTATTCTAGTCAAATATGTTCCAATCGCATAAATTTCTTTCTTAAAATACTTATAATAATATATATATTATAATAAATATAATTATATAATATAAATACATAGTGTCTATGAAGGAAACTAGTCTAACTAATTTTGTTTCCTCACAGTAGGAGAAAAATTAATCTTACAAAATATTTTTCTTCAACCAAATCCTTGATCGATATCGTTCTTGGGCTGGTGGATAATGACTCTTAACGAGATAGTTGAATAACTTGGTCCCGAACGTATGAATCTTATAATTAAGTTCCAAATTCAAGAATAATGGCTACTCGATGAACGGTGTGTAATAGCTCAAGAACATTACCGTTCATCTCATCAAGGATGACAAGGACAAACCCTGTAGTAATTTATATGATGGCGGAGATAGTCTACTGGCCAGATCCAAATTTGTAATTAATTCTTTTATTTGAGATGGAAACATGTAAACTTCGTCAGCTTGATTCTTTCGTACCCATTCTTCCAACATCCTGAATATAAATCAAGTCTTAGTTACGTGCAGTTCACTAAGCAGACAAAAATTTGATGTACATTTGAAAGTTCAAGAAACAACAATCTTCAAAAGAAACAAAACGGAAGATTGTAGGTTCCATAAAAAGCATATCCTTGTGAATGATTAATTTTCCACGAAAAATAATTTGCACTATTCAGACCCAAATTTAAACGCTCAACACAACCAAAAAAGAAATGTGCCGCAATCGTACTAACCTTGCGTCAAATCCATCGCCATCACTAGAGACAGTAAATAGCACTTTCACCATGGGGTGCAGAACTATTTTGCCAGCTGATTCCAGTAGATTCAAACAATATCCTGTGCAGCACCAAGAATTTGGATTCAAGAGAACAATTTGCAATACTGCAGATTTAAGTTGTAAATTCCTAACAATAGTCCGAAATGATAATTCATCTTTTGCACTTTCCAGCAACAGGCTTGTAAACATCTTTTCCAGGGTGTAGTTCCTGTTTGGAAATCAAATTAGTGCATGACCATGAAATAAAAATTAATCAAGTGCAGACTTGAAAAAAAAAAAGAAGAAAAAAAAATGAAATGGGAAACTAAGCTGCATTGCATCTCCTCTAAGTTCTCCTTAGTAAAGCATTGGTTAAGGAAACCCATATTTGGATATAGAGAAGGCAAGTTCATTTCATCCGTGTTGGGTATAACACAATATTAGACCACCTAGCTACTAATCCATTGAAAACACTGTTTAGTCCCACACTCATACAGCAGAATACAAGCCCAGAACATCCTAGTTCTTCTTTCTTCAGCATGAATAAAATAATCAGGAAGAAAGCTTTGCACACATGCAATCATGCTTTTTATCCTCCTTTTTATATGAAGTGAATGATGTTCCCTTTCCTTCTTGTTTCATTTCCCATGGGTGGATGGGATCAGGCAGTCC
>CAIGRB010168861.1:21955-32358 GCA_903798255.1 Fraxinus quadrangulata
ACTACTTTGGATCCATGTGAGGTGAATTGTAATCACAAATTTGAAAATCAATAATGTAATCGTATATGTCATGATTAAAACATATACTGATAGAACACAAGATATCTCTTAGATTAAATGAATGGAAAATGATATGCGTACCCTAAACCCTTATGGTACACATAGAGGTGTCCGTAAAGGACACTTAAGTACACATAACACAATCCTATGGTACACATAGCACAACTCTAATTGATTAGATTTATTACATGAACTAGTATTCAGAAGAAAAAGTAAAGGTAGCAATAAGGAAAAACAACAAAATACTATTTAGCAATTTAAAACAAAATAAAACCAATTTGAGCAAGGAACTAGTACTAGTCTCAATTGTGTGGCCAAAAGGTCCCATAACGTTAACCTACTATTCCAAGTCGAGAAATAGTGCAAGATGGTCCATGTGCACATTGGAAAAGGAAAAGTCTTCAAAATGTAAATTCAAGGCGACGCCCTCCAAATACTCTTTACAAGGTGTATAAATAAAATTATTCTTCATTTTTATAATGTATACTTTAGATTAAATGAAATTATAATTTGAAATAACGAAGGTTAAACGGAGGCAATTTTGTTTGAAATTAAGTTTTAAAATACTTCATATTGTAGAAGTACTTTTAGAAAAAGTCACATTTGACCAATTTTCTTTAAATGCTCTTCTAACTACCAGAAACATTTCATAAAATTAGACAAATGGGTCCAAAAATAATTTTTTACTTTTCAAAAACCATGTCAACTGGCCGTAGTGTCCTTCAAAAATTATTTTTACAAGGAATAAAAGTAAAAATAAAAATCATATCAAACAGACCATAAATAAGTCAAGTTGTGCGATTCAAATCTTCGAACTCTAAGCTTGGCTTGACTCAACCCACTGGCGAGTCTGTCCATGCTCACTTTGGGGTGAGCTAAGCACAAGGCTTGCTTGAAAAAATACGGCTTGGCTTGCCCTATGCCGGCTCACATGTTTTTTAATTTTCTATTATAAAATTCAATTTTTTTTTACTTCTTGACTCTTGAACGAGTCTATGCGAGCAACAAACATGCCATGTGAATCGTCATGTGGCTAACAAATGAAATCCCAATTCGAGTCACCTCTAGGATGACAAGCCAACTCGACTTGTGTGTGGAGAGAGCGACTCGTCATACTTAAAATCCACATATTCATTACTCACTTTTATATATTTATAAATACTTGTTAAGCTCCCATTATATAAAATTTTAATGGTTGGAATTGTTTTTTTTTTTTTTTAATGTGTGGTTAAATTTTTTTTAAAAAAATAAATTACATGCAGTATTATTTTATTGAAAAATGTGCGATTAATAAAAAATGGAGAAAAAAATAAATTATAATATTGTAAGGGCAAACATGGGCTATATAATGCGTGTAATGTAGTTGTGGCAATCGAGTCGAGCGGTTCAATCGCTTGACTAGTCAAAAATAAGCCACGAGTCGCTCAGGCTCATCTTTTTGACGAGCCATCCTTTTTTTACAAGCGGTTCATGGGCTCGTCCAAATCAAGATTTTTTTATTTAAAGGTTTATCTTATTATTAAAAAAAATGACGAGCTCGCGAGCCGAAACTTAGCTCGGTCCACAAGCCACAAGTTCAGGGGTCGAGCTGAGCTCAATCCGTGAGTAACGAGCCACGAGCTTGGCTAGTGACGAGCACAAACACGAACACGAGCAAGAGCACGAGTTGAACTCGTGGAGGCAATGGATTGAACCGGCTCGATTCGATTCATTGTCACTCCTAGTTCAATGTTTTGGATGCTGCACTATAAAACATTCACTTTCTTGATTTAGTATTCACAGTTGAATGGATGGCGGGATTGATTATGCCCCTGTTTGAATCTAATTTTTGGAAGAATAGAAATTTTGGAATAGTGATTGATGGAAGAATGTGAGGTGAAAAAGTGATGAATTTTTTTTGATTTGTGTGTAATATTATTTTATTTGAAAAATGTGTGGTTGAAATGAAGAATTAGAATGAAAATGAAAATAAGAATGAGAAATTAATGGGTGTCAAACGGGGACTATATCTCCAAAATTTAAGATATTTCGATATTTTTTCTCTCAATACATCATTAGTCCTAATCAAATAAGGTAAAAACAAGAAAAAATCATGATTGAATGATAAATGCATTGGCCACTTGGACAGCTGACATGTGGCAAACGTTGGTAACCGTCTATTGGAGAATTTTAATAGAAAGTATTGTACATAATCATTTACTCTGAACTATCAGCTAATACGATGGCAACGACGGGTCGAGGACGCGATGGACGGATTAAATTATTTTTTTATCATGTTTATTTACTTGTCCTTTGAATGAGTTTCATTTTTTTTTTAAATTGCATTTTTTAATATTATTTTGATCTCATTGTAATTACATATTTTTTAATAAAATAATATTGCATACAAGTTTAAAGTGTTTCTTTATTTTTTAACTATACATTTCATATCAATACACTATTTAAAAATGTATTTTTTGACAAAAATGGAGCTCAAACAAGTCCTTAATAATCAGCCAATTCATATGGTAATCATCCAGATTAAGCCCTTGTTTGATCCTCATTATAATAAAAATATATTTTTCTCTATTTTATTTTCAATCACATATTTTTTAATAAAATATTATTACACATAAATTTAAAATTTTTCTTTATTTTAACTCTAGATGGGAAGCCTGGCAAGCTCCACCAACTGAAATGGCACATATTAACATGACATATTCTCTAGTACGAGCACGCGAGGGACACGAGCGGAAAGTGGACGGACTGAATTGACGGCCACAAATTAGACACGTGTAAGATGATTAATCGTTGTATGAAAATATCAGTGACATGGGGGACCCATAAAAGCTTGCTCCAGACAACACGCCGCACGTCATTGTTGCTTTTACATGAATCAAACCTACCATAATCAAAATTGTTTAGTGCTTGTTTGGGAAAACTTATAATTTAAAAGCCAATATCAACTTTTAGCTTCAATGATAGATTTTTTGAGTCATAGTTATTATCTATTTATTCTCCACTCATTTTTATTACAATATAATTTCAGCAATGTATTAACAAATTAAAACAAACACGTCATTGTTTAAAATTGAAAAATATGTGTGATTGGTCATATTGATCGACTCCAATTTTATTTTTTTTCCTTTGATTCTTTTCAATGTCAATTCGGGACATTGATCTAAAAAAAATAGAGTCAAGAATCGAATAGATAGTCGAGAAATTAAATAATCAAATTCTTGTCGAGAATCAAATAAACAAACTCTTCTTTGATTCTTTTCAATGTCAGTTCGAACATTGATCTCTAAAAAAATTAAGAGTATAATCGAATAGATTTCAAGGTGAACCGGCTGGTTTTGAGGTACTTTAACAAATTTTACATTTTGATTTTTAACATATCTAGCTCTTTCTTCAGTGGAGCTTATTGAACTCTCTCCACACCTCTAATTAGGCCATTGAACTTCAATTTAGTACAATAAGACTAATATACTTTAATTTATGAACAATCTGATTACTTTGTTTGAACTTTGTCAGTAACTCTGTAACAATCCGATACTTTTAGTTTTCTACTATATTAAACTTCTATTTGAATCATATTAAAATTCTCATTCTCATTATTCTACTTATTTTCAACCACACTTTCTTTAATAAAATAATATTTTTATCACGTCAATAACTTTTTCTATTTTTTTTTTTCAACCACACATTTTCCATCAATTTACTATTTCAAAATACAGTCTTCCAAAATAATGTAACTCGAACACATCCGAAATATGTATATTTGAATATATGTTTCCTGCATTTTTAAAAATTGCGTCTCATACGAATTTTACATACTTTAAATAGTCGTCAAATGTTAAAATTAGTCATGCCAAAGAAAAATAGTTAAGAAATGTTTGTGTGCATGTGTATTAAAAAAATAGGTGTATATATAAACACATATACACATGTATATATAATAAAAAAAAAATTAAGAATGATAATGTATTGTGTACATAGATATGTATCTATACACATATATACATCAACTAAGCGATCCCATTAATTTCAAGGAAGATTGATCATTATATAGTGTGATATCTCTAACTAATAAGAGTAAGATTAACGTTATTTTTACGTAGTACTTATACACCATAGTTTACATGGCATGGAATTTTTCATATTTTTTAATGAATTAAAATGAATCTTAACTTCGTTGAATAATGTGATCGTAAACCTACTGTCACATAAATTAATATTTGTAAGCACTGCTTTAAATAGCATTATTTTAAGAGTAATGTTATTTTTCCTTAAATATCTTCCACATAAAAGAGAATCACCCATTGATGAATATCACATATAAGTCATGTGATTTTGAATAGCATAGCTTTGTGATTTTGGATCTTAAAACATTAATTGTAACCAATGGCGTGTGGGGATTAGTGGTGGCAATGGATCCACCCATGAGGTTGGCTCGTCAAAGTGACAAGCCGAGCTCAAGTTTGAGCACGAGCCGAGCTTGAGCTTGGCTCGTGCTCAAGGGTCAAGCTCGGCTTGGCCCACGAGCTTGTGAACTCACGAGCAAAGCCAAGCGGCCCACGAGGTTTTTTTTTCTATTTTTTTAAATTTTTTTTATAACTTATTTCTTCATATTTTTCTCGTAAAATTTAGGCTCGTGGACCTCGGCTCGTCCATCGAACACCGGCTCGGCTCGGGCTCGTGCTCATCTCGAAACGAGCCTAAACTGAGCTGAGTCGAGCCGATGAGCTACTCGACCATTTTGCTACCCCTAGTGAGGACCCACCATTCAAGAGAGGAAAAAGAACACATATTCAAGTAGGATTTTATTGGATAGAGTAGAAAGAAACAATAAAAAATAACCTTTTATTTCCCAATTTTTTAATAGAATTTTGGGTTGCGAGTGGTGGCACTTGTCACATAGTGCGGCACTTACCCATAACTTTGAAAATAGTACGAATTTACATTTCATTTATCGATAATATCCAACTATCAAAGATTTTATTTTGAACTTACCATGCAAGCACATATGTTATTGATAGAATGTGTAGTTGAAATAAAGAAAGTGAAAAAAAAAATGAGAAAGCGAATGTGAAGAGAATGAATGTCAAACAAGGCCATAAATAGTCACTTATACCCTCCATTTTAATGTATCAAATGGAAAGAGAGAACACGTAGGAATGATCATGAAATAGAGAAAAGAAATGAAAGAATAAATTAAGTTTGCCACTTACACATGAGGTGTGTAGAGAATGTAGATCTTAAGATTATGGCAATGCATTCTCTTCTATATTTTATGTTGATTTAAAGACTTACGGAAAAAAGATAATTATGTTCCAAAATCATACGTATGATCTAACGTAAATTATACGTTAAGTTTCAAGCGTGATTAATAAATTCTTATGATTTATATGTTTATATGATATTTTGAGTTTCAATAATCATAAAAAAAACTATGAGATTTTGTAATGTGACTCCACTATACTTATAATCAAGAAAGATGGAATTGTTGATAGATTGCTTATGTGACGACTATTCATGTTTATGCCATAAGTTAGAAATTTTTTACAAGCAAAAGCTGAGCATTTTATAAGAATGAAAAATGGAAGCTATGTTAATTATAAATCCGTATGAATTTTACGAATATGATAATTAATTTAAATGTAAGTTTATACAAGAATTCATCACAATGTGATATGAGCTCTCGTGATGTTAATCTTACATGGTGATTACGATTAAGTTTAGAAAGAACTGTGTTGACCTAAAAGGTCTACAAAACTAACTATCAACAGATCTCTTGTCACGTTCTTACATATTCGTATGTTACTTGCACTCTCGAACAAACTGTTGGACATCAAGATCACCTTCCACGAAAGGTTCGACGATCGTTGATACTCCGACGATTAAATTAACTGTCCATAAGAGAAGTATACAAAGAATGGGTATGAGAGAGACATATAGACATATATTTGGCTAAAATGTTAAGAATTGCGTACATTTGCCTTTACGTGTGCAACGTCTATTTATAGGAGACTGGAATAAATTTAGGATGTTGCAAACCTAAGTCCATATGTCACACCTCTATTAGCTTGTAAGGACCAAGTTATGACAAAGGTTTCCTTTCACCAATTTGTTTCCTTCTTGAATTGAGTTATCTTGCGAAGATTGATTTTCTCTCGTTTTCCTTAATCACAGAGGATTCTGCTTGCAAATTTAAAAGTTGAGAATGTTGACATATGGTTGACTTTAATCTTAAAGTTTTAGTCATAACAAACAAGTTGATCTTGTTTACTAACAATTGAATTCAAATAATCATAATCTTCAAAGTATTTAATGATAAATTACTCTATCGTCGTCAAAAGAGTTAAATCAAGACTATCATTACAAATTGAACTTACAAAGAAGGTCAAGATCGAGGTCAAGTTTTCCAAGCATTGAAGATAAGAGATTAAAAGTCAAATTTCAAAGAAAGATAAAGATGAGAGCATAAAACCCAAACTTAAAAATAAAATAAAAAACTAGGCTTTTCAGAAAAAATGTTTCTTTAGTAATGAAAGATAAAAGCTCAAAAATTATTTTTTGCATTAAAAAGTAATTTGATATCACTTACATAAAATGTTTTGATCAAAAGTAAAAATGATTTTTAAAATGATATTTAAATTTAGGTCATATTTTTAAAACATCATTTACCTATAAAAATTAGTTGAAAACGCTACTGAAAAGTCCACGTTTTTTGAAAACATTTGAATTTGACCAAATAGGGCCAAATCGAAAAAATTGGTCCAGTGAACAAGTCAATCGACTAGTTCGCCGAATGTGTTATCCGATCAAACGAAAATGTAACAGTTGAAAATTTGACAGTTCTGACTTCTGATCCTTTTGTCGAGTGACTATATTTTGGGTCATCCAAACTTTTATCGATTTATCGATCTATCATCCGAATTTACAAAAAGTTTTGCATATTGACCTTTATAAATAGGTTTTCTTTTGCAATCAATGTAATGTCCTTCAAGTGCATCAAAGAAAGAAATATTTTGATCCAATTTTTTGAACTTACATAGCATTTATTTCTTCTTCTTCTTTGATAAGTGTATTTTTGTACACTTATTTAATACTTTAATATACTTATTATTGATGAAAAGAGAGGATATCAACTCACAATTGGGTAATTTTGGCTTTTGTAGGTCATAAACCCCAAATGGAAAGAGAACAAGGCAAAATGAAGTGAAAAGGGACCAAAAGCGTACAAAATTGTGAAGTTGGGGACCAAAATGCACAAGTTCCAAAAGTTCAAGGACTTTAGGTTGCAATTTATAAAGCGCTAAAAATCAAAATTGAAGGATCAAATTGTACAAAAACTTAATTGAGGGACATAGTGCACAAATATTGGAAGACTTGAACAGCAAATTGCTGAAAAATGAGGATAGCGCCTAGGCACACAGTAGCAGAACCTAGGCACCCCACTCATTACCCCTTTATAGATTTTGGGCGCCTCGGCTCCGCGGTTCCCTTTCTGCTCAACCCGTTTTAAATTTTTTTTTTTTCAAAACTTGTGGATTTTGTCTACAATTTTTGAAAGGTTTTGAGAGTTTTAAAAATGAAAAAACGTAGACACTTTGGGGGATTCAGCTTCTTCTTCTTCTTCCTTTTCATTTTCATTTTTCTCTTCTTTCTTTTTCTTTTCTTTTTCTTTTTCTCTTCTTTTTCCTTTGACTTTTCTTGGCATTTTGGTGAAAATCGTAGAGTACACAAAGGAGAATCAATCAAAGAGTTTGAGAAATTTTGGAAAAATCATGGCCTAGCCATTATCGTCACAAATCTAACCAAAATGGGTTTTTTTTTTTATAATCTTGTATATTATCCATCATTTTGCCAAACTTATAATATATTGTATGAAATATTCTCTTTTTTAATCATTTATATAATATGGGCTAAGTTTTATTGTTAGAATTTATGGTTGAAACTTAACCTAGTTTGGAATAATTTCAATATTTGCTTTTTAATATTTAAATACTTATTTTCATGTGTTTTTACTATTGTTATTATTGTATTTTCATTTATATGGCCAATGGATGATTATATATAGTGATTTGTACATCGTTCGAGAGAAAATTGGACATTTTAGACCAAATAATAGGAAGTCTAAGTTTGTGTAGGGATAAAGATATACCCCTAACTCTAGGTGACCCGTTGATCTATTTTCATAAAAATTGAGTTCGATTATTTGGTTTTAATCGACATAAAAATATAGTAGATTAAACCAATCAATTATGGTCAATTCGCTCGTGAGAGGTAATTAACTAAAATGGAAAAATCGAATTTAAAATCGTAAACGAGTAATTTGTTAATTAACCAGTGGAGAAATTAATTAAGTGACTGTTAAGTGAACCATGAATCCCAACTACGTTTTCCTCCAAAATTCTCAAGTGTTTATATTTTCTTATTTTGTAGATTTTTAATTAATTTTCTTTATTTCCTAAAATCAAATTTTATTGTGCGTTTGTTTTTATTATTAAAAATAAATTGATTAAAGTTGTGTAATCAAAAGTAAACATTTTTAGGAAATCGACAATTCGGATTCAAAAATTTTACTTTATTATTTGAACACACCCGTGCACTTTCTTAGAGAACATTCTTCATATCAAAAATTTTGATTAATTGAATCAAAATTTTAAATCATCACATTCATCAAAATTTTATCATGAAACACTTAAACTATTATTCATTGTTACTCATTGAAGTGTTAGTCTCTCGATAACGGAGAATGTAGATAATTGATTTGGATCGAACTTACATGAATATATCTTTTACATTATCTTTACTATTTTACTTATTTTTTGCTTAAGATTATTACTCGATCGATCCAAGTGTCTGTGATTTACTTGGAGGTTGTTTGAGCCCCATTTGTTTTTTCAAAAAATGTTGCAATAGTGTTATGATGGAGAATGCGTGGTTAAAAAAAATTGAGTTTGCGTGTAATATTATTTTATTGAAAAAAGTGTGATTGAAATGTGGTATAATCATTGTAGAAGAATGCATTTTGATGGAAGAAATGAAGCTCACACAAGGGCTTAATTTGAAATTATTTTTCGAAAAAATTTCGAAAACCAATTCATCTCCCCTCTTAGTTCGTTATTCTTAAACTATCAAATAAGGAAACATCTTTGCAAGACATATTCTCTTAAAATTCATCCTATTGTCTCATGAATTACGAATTAGCTGTCATGGCATTATGCTTTGATTGGTGTCGAACATATTGGAACTTTGTCTTCAAACTCCCAAATAAGAGTAGAGATGGTAAAATGGCTCGCTGGCTCGAGCTGCTAAGGCTTGGCCCCGAAAAAGCCCTTGCCGGGTCGGCTTGTAGCTCGGAGCGAGCCGCATTTTGGGGGCGTCAGGCGAGTCTGGCCCGTACGAGCCGAGCCCATTAATAAAAAAAATAGAAAACAACGGGAGGAGAGAATTTTTTTTTAATAAAATACACCCGATTTGCACGTTGCAGGCAGCTTGACAAATGCATGTAGGCAATTGACAAACTGTCTGCTCGCAGTTGTCTCTAGTCACAAGTACAATTAATGTTCGTAATAATTTTCAAAATTTGAATTTGAAATTCAAAAATAGTTAAAACGAATATATTTTTCTGACTATAAATACGTGAAAAGTTTTTACAGTTTTATATCAATTTATTTCAATCTATCTCCAATTTCTTTACTCAATATTCAAATTCTAGTCTCCAATGTCTTTACTCCATTTTCTTTACTCTAATATTCAATTTAGACGTTTAGTTGAGTTCTAATTTCAATTTCAACCTCTAATTTCTTTACTCATTGTTATTTATTTTCTTTTATTCTAATATTTAATATTCTTTACTATAATAGCTAAAAATGAATTTTATTAGTGATGAGATTAATCAGTTTAAGGGTAGTTCAAGTACTTCATCTGGCTACAATGCATCTCAAAATTTTTCAACTGATTTGGAAGATATCGAAAAGAAGAAGTACTTGAGGTTAAAATATCGAAAAAAATCTGCACATTGTTGGCAATATGTGACACGTAAAAAAATTGGGATTCAAAATGGAGTTGATATTTAGAAAGAATATTGCAATTATTGTGGTAAAGAACTTAGTTAGAAGTCCAGTTCAAGCACAACGAATTTAAATAGACACATATTAAGAAGTTATAAAGCGAAACCAGTCGGTCTTGACCCGAAACAAACTGAATTAGTGTTTACCGATTCTGGTTCTACTCATTCCACTTTTGTATATTCACAGAAAGTATTTCGTGAAGGAATGGCTGCATACGTAGCTACATCAATGCGCCTTACGATGATCGAGTCTATACATTTTACTTGTGTTGTGCATAATTAT
>CAIGRB010168889.1:0-14835 GCA_903798255.1 Fraxinus quadrangulata
CAAATACAACTCACTATATATTATGATATACTAAATGATAAAAAGAAAGAAATACCGAGCAATTTCCAAAAGGTTATTGGCATCCCAAGTTAACTCTTCCATCATCATTGATAGTCTTATTAGTACAAAGCTTCTGAAGATCAATATAACCTATGATGGTGTCCTCAAAGTCTACATCTTGAGCTTCCTCAAACGTGGATCCAGATAGCACTGTGTTTTTAAATACGGCTCCCTGGAGGTTCACCTTCCCAAAGTTCACTCGATCCAAAACTGCATTCGAGAAGTTTGTTCCTGGAAGTCATTATGGCAACTCTTCAGATTAAGAACAGTCATGTACAAATTTTTGCTTCTACAGTTGTTAGGGACCTAAGCCTTAATCACTTCTTACAATAGAAATAAGAAATAGTATGAAACAAAAGATAATCAAAGTGATATATAGATTCCTAATAATTCACTCTTAGTGTGAGAGTTGCGTCCACTTACATTGTCGGTTTCAAGATAACAGAAAACAAGAGTACAAGGTTTTCTCTCGTGCCCACAAAAATCGAACCCCTAAAATCCTCTATTAGCAGGTATTAGCTCTGGGAAGTCCAAAAACAGATATATTATCTCATCAGAAACATGATAACGGTAGGGGTTTGTGGAATCAAGTAGCAGCCTTGCTGGTAATAGTGATGAAAATTAATGGCGTAAAACTTTCTTAATATTAAATTTGATTGTGGACAAGTATATACAAGAATTAGGACCATCATTCTCATTCCGCAAAATAAAGGTAGAAAATTTTGAAGATGCATAACTTCAAGGCATCAGGAGACAAACTGATATACTAAACAGCTTAAATTTATTGGTTACAACTGTAATCTAGTATTTAGAAATCCAATTAAACACTTCCACAAGAAGGTTTAATGAGGACACTTCCTAGGATGAAATTGCTATAACCCGGAATATGTTCCATTTATTTAGCTGAGCATGTAGAACAAAAAAAAACCATATATTCAAGAAGTTCTCTTCCTATCTAATCTTTTGCAAATTCTCTTGTTTAAACATATTGGGAATAAGTACTGTTGTGCATATTACTTTGCGAACCCTACTACCTCTCCATTAACTAACCAATTTTATTCTTTCAATAGCAATATATTCCGATATCTGTAGTCTACTAAACAACTGAGAAAGAATAGAATTGCATGCTTCTAGAAAAGAATTAAAGCATACTATTAAATTCCTAGAGAAAGTCAGATTTTTTTTTTCTCTCTGAGGAAAACTTTAAAAATATGAACTCGGCACTATGAGTATCGAAATGTGTATTTTGTGCAGTCTTTTGATGATCCACAATAAAAAGTACTACATTCAATTTTGAGTTGATCTGCTCTAAAATGCATTAAGCAGACCATCACTCTCCTCTTGCAGAATTTCTGAATTACTTGAAATAAGGTTGCAAGAACAACTTTGCATAGAGGAACACGGTAGCTAACGATATCCAAAAGATGGAGAGTGCAAACTATTTTACCCTTAAAACTGGCTCCAACCGCATATGCCTTTGACATCACTACCTCAGTCATGTCTGCACCATCAAACTTTGCATCTGCCATGAGTGCTGCAGCGAGAGACTTCCCCTTAAGGTTGGATTTCTCATTCGTGTAATCTCAAAAGCAAAGATCAAGTGGTTTGTCATAGACTCCATTTGCTTGATCTATTGTATTGCCCACAAATGCACGTTCACACCTATTTGTCTCTGTAGACAAAGGCGGCAGCCTCTGTAAATCAAACCCCAACACACTTCAATTAATTCCACTACTTCTTCCTTAAAACAACAAATAATAATAGTAATAATAATCTAAATCATCTCAAATGGTAGTTCATTTCAGAAACTCTGCCCATATTTTTCATAATCCGTCTCAGGCCAGCATAGGGGATACAGGAAGAGAGACGCGATATATTAACTCTGAAACAAACATAAATCCTAATACACATTTAAACGTTTGTTGTTTTAGCTAGATCATTTGAGAAACAAGAATTTCAACATTTATGGTCAGTAATGACAAGAAATTACCTCAAATATTAATTCTGTTCCCAGATTTTTTTTTTTTTCTATCAATTGTAAAATCAAATTAAAAATGCAAATCTCTTGAACTTTGACTGAGTAGCTGCAATTACAGGCGAGGCAGCAGTCACAGCCCAAACAGCAAGAACCCACAAGCTACATTCCGGAGCTCCTTAAATTGAGTAGAAATTTCTACAGATTTGAAACCATCCTCTATCGCTGAACCCACAAACACGCAACAAATATACAATCGAACCAATACTCGGTTACTGCAAAATTATCTTAAAATTGTTTTAAGGAAATCATGAAATTAACGGAATTCTTACAGGAACGCCTGATTTTGAAGGGCAAGTGGAGCTCCTGAGGAGTGGGACGGCCACATTTGGTCGGAAGTTGTCGGCCGGAGAACGCCTTTGGAGATAGAGGAATAGAGAGTGTCGCCATTTTTCCTGTCTATTTTTTATTGAAATTCGTCAGTCAGTGGCTTATCTATCTGACATGCAATTCTGCCTATCCAATTGCCATGTCATGTGTAAGTATTTGGACATCGAGACTCTTCCCTGTTTTGACAATACTTGGCACCCCCTTCTTCTTTTTCTTTTTTTTTTTTTTTTCCATCTCATTTTTGAATGTGTAAATTCAGAATTTTTTGTCAGCATAATTAATACCGTTCAGCCATTGCGTCAGCATGTTTAATGCTGTTTTATTTTTTTTTGGACAATTTCGCCCCCCAAGTACAATTGATTCTTTACATCCTTGCCCTTCATCATTTTAACACGAACATTTGAAAGCCACTGGCCACCTACTATCATTTTAACACAAATATAAAATAATATTTTCTATTACATTAATAATTTTTCATTTTTTTTTTAATTATACATTCTCTATCAATTTACTATTTCAAAATAATGTGGTTCAAACACACCTATAATGAACAAAGCTAAAAATTCTTATTCTACATCATTAATTTTTATTTTTTATAGCCTATATTTTGCCAATTAAATTTATTATTATTATTATTTGTTTTACTTTTGTAGCAAAAAAAAAAAAAATTGTAAGATTTACCAACGTTAAAACGTATATATTATTTGATAATATATTAACACGTGTCTATTCTATTTTAATGAGTAATCAATTTTATGGAATAAAATCTTACGAAACAAATTTTCTCAAAATCCAAACCAAACATTTTTTTTTTTTTTTTTAAGAAACAATTTTCAAAATAAAAAACCAATGCATTTTTAATAATTTTAAAATACTCTAAAAAAAATTGAAAATGATCTTAAAACTTAAAACTGAAACACAAATCGACCAATATTCAAAGTTGTTTGCAAAATGTCCAATTATTAGTAAAAATGTTTAGAATACCCTTGACATAATAAGGTCTACTTCTCCAAGTAAAAATGGCATTATAACATTAACATTAAGCCATCACCCCAAATTCAAAACATCACTTCCCTCTTTCCATTCTGTAGTCGAGGGTCCATTTCGAAAAACTACAGCAAGTGCTCACGACTCAACTCGAACATGCTTTCTTTCACTGCATCGGCGACCACTAGAGTTTTACCCTCAGATTGCGTATTTCATCCCCGTTGGTTTTTGTCTTTTGAAAAAGAGATTTTGTTTTCCTGATTTCAAGTGCCATTTTTGTGTACGATCGATGTCCTTATCTTACAAATATATTGTGCATATTTTAGGCGTATAATTGAAATGTACATGGCACGATATTCACGATACTTGATTTGTTGAAAAATATGGTGTTCAACACACGATATTTTTTTGAATTCACAGCCTTATTGGTGATGTTGTGGTGGTCTAATAGAGAATTTATGACTCTAAGCCCTTGTTTGGCCTTCATTCTCCATAAATACTTTTTTATCTTTTTTATTTTCAATCACACATTTTTCAATAAAATAATATTACAATCCAAATTTTTTTTCTTATTTTTTAACCACACCCTCCAAAATATTGCTATTCAAAATGCATTTTTGATGGAGCACAAACAAGGGCTTAAATATGATAAGAGTTGCATTTTCCACATGTTCAAACATTATGGTTTCTAGAATTTATAGTTTTTTTGGTCCATTTCGTTGTCGTTACAACAATGAATACATTTGATGTTTTTGTGTTGAAAATATATGGCATTTACGTGGGGATTTGTAAAAGAATTTGCCGATCATTACAAGTGTATTTTTTGTAATATTGGTCTTTTTTTGGTGGTCTAGTAATAAAATTAAGGAGGTGAACATGGGTGTTATTTGCATTGAAAATGTAATTCGTTAATCGGCTTTAGGGCGATGTGTTATCAAAAACCATGTGCATTTTATTTTAGAAACTATGATACCTTTACGGTTGGAAATTTTCAAAGCTCATAATCGTACTACTGAATTTCACAAAGTCGATATATTAAGAAACTTGGATAGTGTAGGAAAATATTGAAGATATATAATTTGGTGATTGAAGTTCTAGTTAAATTCTTCTAATGCTCTCTTGAGGATACAAAATATATGTATAAATTTTACGTTTAACTATGTGATGCATATGGAATATGAACATTGTGCTGACGAGAAATGTTGTTTCATGGTCATTTCATGCAATGCAGCAATTTGAAAACAATTCAGATTGTAGGACTTAGATTTCGCCATGTACTCTTCCTTGAGAGTACATGGCGAAATCTAAGTGCGAATGAGTCCAAAAAAATTATTAAAAAATTAGGAATAAATCAGGCTCTACGTTTCCTCTGGCCGAAAACCCCCTCATCTGATCTATTGCCTTGATCGTCTTTCTCACCTCCAACCCCTTCACTTTCTTCTTAAACCCCTCATAATTTGCAGGTATTTCCTCCAACTTAAATGGAAAATCCTCCATGGTGTAATGTGCTCCCTAAAAGTACTTCGCCTCTACTCTCTCATCCTTCATCACCATCTTGATCTTCTCCTTTCTTTCACCTCATTGTAAGAAACCTTCATGTTGAGGTAGACTTATCCGGCAACTCGCAAAACGTACTGCGACAAGCGAGGAAAATAGAAACAAAAGGCTCGCACCAAGGGGCCAAAGTGGATCTATGAATAAAATGTGATAGCCTTAATCGAATCAGTTAAGAGGTAGCCAATAAAGAGTTACATATGTCTTTCTCCCAAAATGGCCGAAATGCCCCAAAACATGGAGTGAAATCTATAAATATCATATCATTTGAAGAGAAATGTATTCAATTCAAATATCTCACTCTCAAATAGTTATTTCCCTTCTTACTTTAGTTTAAGCATCAAAACTAGTGGATTTAGAAAGTGAAAATCATAAGTAGGTGAGTAGGATTTATTGATCAGGTTTTTATCATCAACAAATTGGTACCGTCTATAGGAAAACTTGAACAAAGTAAACCACAAATTCTTATTATATCTTTAAAAACTTGAAATTCTTGAGATCTGAAATCATGAGTCAGATTGAGGATAAATCGGAGGAAATGAAAGCATTAGAGGTGGAAGTCCACGGACATTGACACTAATCCTAGTAGATAGAAAAAAGAAACTCCAGCAGAAGTGCAAGCTCAAACGATATGTCTTTAGCACAACATCGTAGCTTGCGAAAGAAAATGTCTATTACCAAAACCATTCAGAAAATGACTGAGAGTTTGAAAGTGCTTATGGCAGAGAATGCTTCTCCACCGACGAAGATGGAGAATACAAAGGTGCAGCATGCAGGCATAAAAAACTTATGACAACACATTGAAAAAGCAATGCAAATACGGTTTAGGAACATGTCGGCCAAGGAAAAGGTTTCCAGAGGAGGTTGTCTCACAGATAAGAACAGTGGTCAAGAAGGTCGGAGGGTTGGAAGTCTATTCAATACATCGTATAACACTCCGCTGGATAAAGAATATGAGGGTCGACCTACAAAGTCGTACAAAATGGATCATGATGATGAACATCAATGATGAGAACCATGGTATAGGAGCTAGCAAGGACAAGGACTCATTGATCGGGAAAGAATGACCAATGATTAGGTTACAAGCAAAGAAGGTCAAAAAAGCCATGGAATTACTTGTTCAAGTTATGGTGAATGAAACATTGATGAAAACAAGCAGAAGGACAAAGTCCATATTGGGCTTGGAAGACGAAATAAGGTAGATCAACTTAGTTCAAGCAATGAACAATGGGGCTGGGAAGGTTAACTATGCGACCGCATAGTATTCCAAAGCATGCAGTCATATGCATCCATACTGCAATCGAAGTGAAGGTAAAAAACTGGCCTATGTGACCGTATACAATTAACCTATACGGCCACATAATGCAAAATTTGGACGCATTTTTTCAAATTTCGCTTAAACTTCTATTTTAGTTAAAACTCTTGTATGGTATCTTTTTAATATATATTAAGATTTAATTCCATTTTTAATTAGGTTTTAGGGATTTCATATAAATATGATTATTCTTTTCATTGTAAAAACACACAATTTGAAAGATATTATTACAAGACATATTGCTTTCAACTCGTTCTTCATTGAATTAATTTCGAATTTATCAAGAATTAAATTCTTGTGGTGTTCAACAATTTAAGTAAGATTCATAAGTTTTGTGAACATGGGGTCAAGATATTGTTGGTGATTATCTTAGTTCTTTTGTTTAATAATTTATTGGGTCGAACTTTTCAAACGTTGATTCTTAGCTTTTTTGAGTTTGATCTAATCTGTTCGTAGACTCAATCGCTACGTGGGTTCGCATCAATCTACCATTTTCTAGGGAGATGAAGGATGAAACGAGCTCGAACAAATGCATCCATTCAATTATGGATAAATATAATGGCAAAGGAGATCCTATGTACCATTTATGAGAGTATATAACAGAAATTTGACTAAAGAAAGTAAGTCCTACACTTAAGTATCAAGGCTTTCATCTCATTTTGAATGAATCTACCAAGCGGTATTATAGTAAGTTGCCACTAGGTTCGATCTAAAGTTGGCTATAGTTAAAACAAACCTTTCGAAGGCATTTGCGGGAAGCAAGATGGGGCAAGCCTCGGCTACTAGGCTTAGTGACATATGACGAAGAAAGACGAGTCTCTCAAGAGCTACTTCCCACATTTTAGTGTTGACCTGATCACTTACAAAATGATATCGGATGAAAAAGCTCAAGGTGCCTTGTGGAACGAATTACTGATGGAGACTCTCTTCTAGCAAGGTGTCCATAACAAGAATCCAACCTCCTACTATTAGCTGGTAAGTTTGATGCAAAATGAGATCCAAATTGAAGATACAATATAGAACTGAAAGAAGGTAGAACGGAGATGATTTCTCAAGGAAAAACCATCGACATATACGCCTAGACTATCAAAGCATCAATACCCGCACCTTAATGACCACAAAGTCAAAGTATATGTGATCTCTCCAGCTCCCTTACAAGTAGCGTTGAAGCACTTCTGTCTCCAAAAATCGAAAGATAAAATTTTGTAAAATTCACTGCAACGACACAGATGAGTGCCTTAAAGTAATTGAGATGGCGAAGCTATAAAGTTAACATGGCAAGATACACGAAGGATCTGACAATTAAAAGAATACATACTCAAGCACCAGAAGATGTTATCAAAGAGGTAGATCGAGGCATACATACTCCTCGCAAGCACTAGCGAGCAACCAACATTCCCGATCCTTAGTAAGAGAGATCTATACCATTATCGAAAATATGTATATTAGCACAGAGACAACAAATGTGCAAAAGAATTATGGTTTAGCTGCTAGAAGTCTACACTAGAGAACTTGCTTATTCGAGTTAACCCTAAACATGTATATCTTCCAAAACTTTTAATAACAATGAAGAGCAGAAAGTCATATATCCTCACTGTGATGCTCTAGTAATGAAAGCTATAACAGCTCGTAACGACCTTAGCCACATGTTGATGGATAATTGCAGCTCTGTTAATATATTATTTGAAAGTGCTTTTAATTAAATGCAAGTCAATCATCCCTAGGTACCAATGGTTGAACCTCTTTACAGTTTTACAGGAGATGTTCTGATCCTTAAAGGACATATTATATTAGCCATTGAAATAGGAGAGGAGCCAACTGTATTCTACGGATACATGAACTTCCTAATTATGTATAGTACTACATACAATGGGATCTTTGAAAGGCTCGCCTTAAAACAACTAAAAGTTGTGACCTCTATCCACCACCTATGATTAAAATTTGAAACACCGAAAGGGATAGCCATGGTCAAGGGAGATCAAGCAGTCATACATGAGTACTAACTCAGGGCCTTAAAGAAAGCAGACCCAAGGGCTCAATAACCAATACCATCCTGACAATTGAAGGAAAAATGCATGAAAAACCTTTCAAGAAAGCATTCGATGATGTAAAAGATATATTGAAAAAATTATTTACCAGTAAAGATAGTATTGCAAGTACTAGGGAAATCATGGATAAGAAATTGGTTAAACTAAAGTTGAGCCATGAACACGATCGCAACATCTCTACGAATAAAAAGTTGAAATGCGAGATTTTTTCCACTGAAAGAACTATGCATGAAGGCAAAACTTTGTCCACCAACAAAGCTATATTTGAAGGCGAGGGTTATCACTCTAATGAAGTGGGGTAAAGGCAAGAGTTACTCTAACAAAGGAAGTTGAATTGAAGTCCATCCCATCACAATAAAAAATTGTAAAAAGTCTAGACTTGTTACTTTCTAACTTTCGACGGAGCAAGATCAGTTCATCTTGCACCTGGTACCATATTTTATTGTAAGGAAATAAACAATTTTTGCCATTTGGAGTTCTTCCTTCAACTCGATAATTTTTCAATCTAGCCATTTGGAATAGGCTCGATTTTATAACCGAGTATGCATTAAATTTGAAGTGAATTTCTTGATATTGACTAAAAGAATAGCTCATGCCTTAGCATATTTCTCAGCACTTCGGCACATGTTCTTATATCATGATTTTTCTTCCTAAACCATATCCAGTTTCGTCTAGATTATGTTATATTCTTCTTCTAAAGTTTGGACCTTCGTATTCAAATCGTTGACTCGGTTAATGCAAAGCTCATACTCCATTTGCTAGTCTTGAAGTAATACTGCAACTGGCAACAAATAAATATCAATCAATTCTCCATTTTGTACAAAAGTAAGGTCTTTAGCCAATTTCTCCCGAGATTGATTAAAATAGATGAAACATGACCTGGTAATCCAAGCATCAAAAGGAACAAATGAGGGAAAAATTCCTGAATCCAACTCATCATGACGGTGAGGGCTAAATAAAGACCCAAATCTATGGAGGATAAAATTCTTGAGAACGAGCTTTGCCCGAATCCACTTGACTCTTTTCGTTTCCATTTTAGTTTCTCAGTATGTATGGGTGAGGCAAAAGATATAATTTCTAAGGGCAACAACCGTGGAACCAAAACATCAGTAGTAAAAGACTCCAATCACCTGGCGATTGAATCTCATACAGGAATGTAGCTAGCCCCTCCAGGTTTGCTAGAGCCTAAATCCTTACGCGAAGAAATTCTCTGACACTTAGAATGATTCACATTAAAATCATTCTACACTATAAATAAAAGAATAATAATAGTAATCAATTAAATACTTAGAATGAGAGACAAATAAATCAATACATGGAATCACTCATGGTGATTTGAACACCAAGGTTGTAAAAATTGGAATTGAAGGGATGAAGCAATCTCTTAGCTTCACGAACCTCGAAAGGCAATTGGAAAATGGTGGTTCACCTGTGCTAAATCATCGTGTTACAACATAAAAGTCTAAATGAATTAACATTCATAGTACTTACCATAAGTTCGAGACATAACAATCGAAGGGTTGATGTCATTAGGGTGAAAACCCTAGTGACCTCAAACAAAAATAAATTCTCTTTCCAATTATGCACCAGAAGAGGCATGATCACCAATTCTAGACAGGTCCTGGAGAAACGGGGAGAAAATGAGTAGTATCCCTTTGAGGGTTCACTGTATTCCCCAATGGCATGGGACGGTACATTGAATGGAATATATGAGGCGAAAACTCTCCTTGTGGGCTTGCAGATCCCCATAAAAAAAAGCTGGCCAACTGGGCCCATCCATTCGAAGCAAGCTGAGATGGAGGCATATTTAATTAGAAAACGACGTCTCTAAAAAAGTGATGAAATGAGATTGTGAAACCCTTATGCATTGAATGTTTATGAATAACTTTATATAGCTTGGGGCAAGCGATTTGGCATTTAAAACTATTATGGACATAATAACTCTATATCATTGGGAATGTAAAAATGGATCCTAATGTCGGCCAAGCCGTATTTCGAAAGATTACTGAAAACTCCTAAAGCCTCAAAAGCATTTCTACCACTCTCATTAAGGTCAACGGCATATTTGAGGGTTCACCTAACTTGTTATGTAACCCAAATCTGGGTCAAAAACTTTCTACTTGGTCAAAAAGTTCTGGGTTAACACATATACCAAAATGAGTAACAGTCCTATAAGAGAACACATCAATATACAATTTTTTTACAGAAGAAGAAAAAGTGCTAGAAGTATCACCTCTGGAACTAAAACTCCTAGAAATGCACTCTAAGAGTCGGTTTGAGAAGACCTTGCAGGAAAGATGTTGAACAAAGATGATGAAATAATACACACTTAGACAAAAATTTCTTGAAAGAAATAAGGTGGCAAAGTAAAGTATGCCAACAAGAGTAATGACATATTTACATATTCTGATGGGAGGAATAAGCCATTTAAACGTGATAATAATAATAATAATCATAACCGTTTAAAAATAAATGGGCGGTTGATTGGATCCCTAGACAAACGGGCTAAAATCATGTGTGCTTCCCATGTACAAGGAAAGGTATGTGAAGCCTGTGAAAATCCAAACAAAAATCCATTATTGCTCGAAAAGTAATAGTGATCGGTAAAACTTTCCCCATATCTTCCAGATAAATAGGAACAAAAAAGTTTAGGAAAAAGACTTCAATTGGGTTGTAGAGCATAACATAATACAATTAAAGACCTATATTAATATAAATAATAAAATCAGACTTGGGGCACTATTTCTTGAGCCTTGGGCACTATTTCTTGAGCCTCGAAATGAAATCTGCAGACTTATTCGACAACTCGCTAAGCAGACCGGGACAAATGAGGAAAATAGAAACAAAAAGCTCGCACTAAAAGAGTGAACCCTTCCTCATACAGGCTAGCAACATATTGGCAATCAAAAACACTTAGATCTATAAATAAAATGTTTACTCTTAACAGAATCAGTTAAGAGGTATCCAATACAGAGCCACCATCTGTCTTTCTCTCAAATTGATCGAAAATATCCCTTCATCTGAAGAAAAATACATGCAATTTAATATCTCTCTCTCTCATAGCTATTTCACTTCTTGGTTTAGTTCGAGTATCATAATTAGTAAATTTAGGAAGTGAAAATTATAGTTAGGTAAATAGGATTTGTCGATCAAGTTTCCATCATCAACACTCCCTATGTATATACACTGCCTCGATTCCCACAACCTTGGCTAGCTCCACCAGCACACTCTCGGGCTTTCCAATCCGGACCACAAGATTTGACCTTCGTGGTTGTGGATTCTTCCTCAAATTAGAAATGGATTCTATCAAAAAAATGGCATGTTAAGGCCGATCTTGTAAAATCCCGATAAAGATTTTCCATAATCCCATAGGTCAAAGCAGTAAATTGGAAGCACAGAAATGGACTCATTACGGGCAGAAGTAAGGCATTACGAAGGGTTGTGACATTGGATGGCACTGAGGGCCGAAGGGATTTAGAGTAAGTAAGCTTTAAAGTGGTTTGCATAAATGGTCATTTTGAAAAAAGGCTTCATAGGTAAAAGTGAAGAGGAAATTGAAAGTTGAGAAAGCGGCGAAACTTGATATGGGATTTTCACCTTAGCGGACATTTTTATGGCTCAGCCCTCTGAATTCAATGATCATGAATTTCCAAGTCATGTTTACAAACTGTACAAACTAATCTATGGTCTCAAGCAAACACGACGAGCTTAAGTAATTCTTAAGTGACAATGGCTTCGTCAACTCCTTGTCGACACTTTCTTTTCATCCTCAACATAGGTGTAAATCTCATTTATCTTCTTGTTTATGTTGATGATATAATCATTACAAGTGATAACATGGGAGCGTACAATGATTTGTGGATCTCCTTACTCAATTCTTCTCATTGAAGGCCCTTGGTCTACTTTCGTTCTTTATTGAGGTTGAGGGTATCCAACACAAATATGGTCTTCTCCTTTCCCAATGTCGATATATTTGGGGACCTACTTCCTCGCACCAAAATGATCGATGTAAAATCAATCAGGACCCTACTTTCCACTAGTTCAATTCTTTGATACTACAAAGTTTTGATCTTTAGTAAGGAGTCTTCAGTATCTCTCACTTACATGTCCAGACGTTGCCTTTGCAGTCAATAAGCTTTCTCAATTTCACAAAATCTGGCAACATAACATTGGGCCACTGTCAAACGACTTCTTTGCTACCTATGTAGCACACTTGAACATGGGTTTCTGCTATATGAAGATTCCTTCATGTTTACGCATGCATACTCTAATGTTGATTGGGTAGTTAACAAAGATGATTTCACCTCCACAGTGCCCATATTGTCTACCTAGGTCGAAATCCAATCTTCTAGAGTTCGAAGAAACAAAGAACTATTGCTTGCTCTTCCAATGAAGTATAATCCCGCTCCAATAATACTATCATTGCCAAACTCAGCTGAATTTGTTCTCTCTTGACTGAGCTTAGTATTTATATTTCCATAGTACCACTTGTCTAATGTGATAGTATTGGCTCTATTTATATATGTTCCAACCTAGTTTTTCACTCTATGATGAAACATGTCACCATCGAGTTTCACTTTATTTTTTACAAAGTACAAAGTGGTGCTCTCTGTATCGCTCATGTCTCATCTGAATGCCAACTTGCTAATGCTCTTGCTAAATTGCTTCCCCGAATGCATTTTTTCCTTCTTGGATCCAAGATTGTAATCTCCAATCGGAGCTTTCATCTTGCGAGAGCATGATAATACTTAAAATACTAATTTATTACTTTGTGATTATTTGTAACAATTAATATCTAAAATAACAACTAATATCTAGTTTAGTCTATATTTGATTTATATTTGTCGTTTATCTCAATATTACTTGTATAAATAGTCATTAAAGATAATTGAAAAAGAACACAATACTTTTTAAATTCTGTTAAACTCTTTTTATTGAGTTATTGAAGTAGACATCTCGTAAGGTACAATAAAGCAAAGCACTGGGAAAGGTGCTCATAGTTGTTCCAGACACCTTCATCTCATATCCTTCACCAAGTGTTTGTAAGTGTTATGCCCTAATTCCAATCAACCTGTAATATAAACACTTTATATATATATATGTGTGTGTGTGTGTGTGTGTGTGTGTGTGTGTGTGTGTGTGTGTTAATGGATAAAATATTCAAATATTAATTAAAAATTTGAAACTTTTTATTTATTAAGTGCATTTATTATAAAATGCAAATAGAGAGTGTGTTTGACTTTTTAAATGTAGATAGCCAAACCCATAATCTATTTGAAAAAGTTAAATTGAAGAGTTTGTTGGAACATAATTTTAAGGTTTGACTCTTTAAAATAAAGAGCATCTTACATGTAAAAAGTCCCTTGGACATACTCTTAGATAATAGTAGTAGACAAAAATTGGTACAACTTCAATGTTATATTACTTGTAAGAATTCTGTCTTTCTAGAAGCATTGATTCATATAGTTCATTCCTTGTGCATTCGATGAGACTGTTGATTTTTGCTTGANCCCACTGGGAGATTCCACATGGATAACTATCTGAGTGTTAGTGGTTAATCTCTAATGTTCGGTAATGGAATTGGTCCTTTGATTTGAGATCATCATAGTGCCTTATATGAGGACGGTCATACTTTGGTGGTGTTGGATGTTGCTCTGCCAAGGGTCGCTAATAAAGCATCGTTCGGGTATGTCAAGAATCATATGAAAGTTGTGAATGATCAATAGATGATTCGTCACTCTTAGATAGTAAGAAATTATGATCTACATTTTATCCAATTAAGTTGATAATGAAATCCTTGGCCAATGTGAACTCATAAGTCGAAAAAGAGTTTTCGACTTACATTGACTTAACAGTAGGATAAAAGATATGATTGATAAACGAGATTGACACATATCCATATCTCGTAATTGATCGGATCATATTGACGAAATGATTAGAGTTTCACGGTAAATGAACAAGTTTAGTTTTGTCACAATACATGACATTTTTCGTCACGTGTATTGCCCGACACATTGCTAGATGTCAATTTGGGACGACGAATGTGAATTAGTGATAAATTAAAATGAATGTTTTAATTTATAGATTGTGATTAGATCAAAATAATAATTTACGTCGTTAGACATCGTGATTGAGAACCTAATGGGTTACACACAAAAGAGAACCAAAAGAATGAGATTTACCAATTAATTAATTGACAAGTGTTGGATAATTAATTAATTTGGTTGCTTATTAATAGGCCCGAATTAATTAATTAGATTAATTAATTCATGGTCCAAACTTAATTAATTTGATTAATTAAGTATTGGACTGGGTTGAGTCTAAGAGACGGGCCGAGCCTACTTGGGCTTATATTAATATGCTACTAGGGTTTGAGAAATGCGTGAATTTTTCTATTATTCTTGCTAGCACAAGAAAAGAAACACTAGCCGTCATTCTTGCTCTCTATGTGGATCACCATTGAAGGTTGGACAATTGGACAACTTGAATTGTAGATCGTGATCATT
>CAIGRB010168896.1:9090-28460 GCA_903798255.1 Fraxinus quadrangulata
TTAAGTTAAACAATTGTCATGCAATAATATATACTTCAATTCTGAAAATATTCTAAAAATTAAAACGTTTAGTTTATTGACTTAATTAACAATCAAGTAAATAATATATGTTTCAAAACTTTCCACTAAGTTATAAAATTGAATACTTACTTAAAAATAAAATATTGAAACAATTCAGAAGAGTGCAAATATTGATCAATAAAATCTCTATTAGCTCCCAGAATGTAAAATTTATACAGTAAGTTTAAAAATAAAAATTATAAAAGGTTTTAAAAATTTTAACAGTATCAAATAAAAAGCGAATCATAATAATAATGAGTATATTAACAATTATCATGAATTATTATTACACAAATCACACACATGACTTTAGATTGTTGTAAAAATTATGTGATTTGTGTAATAAAATATCAACTACAAGAATGAATCAAATAATATAAATATAAGAATAAAGTTAGAAAAATTGGCCTAAGAGAGTCGCGATGAACGTTATCCTAAAGTCGTGTGGTCTTCCCTTCGTGAAGGTACTTTCGGCACTGCACGGCTGCAAGATAAAACCCTTATAGCTTGCAGTCGATTCTCCTTCTATGGGCACGACCACATGGAGAAATAGAACAATCTCTTATCAATTTTTCCAAAAATAATATGAAAAGACTAGAGAGTGTTTTTCAAATGTTTATTTTTTATTGTGTGTAAAACAATGAAAATTCACCCCCTTTTATAGTAGAAAAATTTAACACTCACATAATGTAAAGTAATCAAATTAAATATAAGTTATAAATATAATAATGAGATTAAATTTTGTATTGAATCTGAAAACTTAATATACAAGAAACTGAAATTTTAACTTTCAATTTGAAAGTTTTTAAAACATATTTTCAACAATTACTACCATATTAATTTTGGTATTACGCTTTATATTGATTCGCTGGTTTAGCATTAACTAGGGTTAATACATTTTTTGGTCTGTATACATCAATATCCTGAAAAAGTACATAATTCTGCTTAAAAAGAGCTTTCTCAAAATGATATTAGCAATTAGTTAATGAAAACATCTTCTTCAGCCCTCTTTTCAGGCATTTAAAGATATGTCATGTAGATGAAGTTGGAGTTATATTATCCTTAAAACATTTCCATCTTAGAATTTTCACAAGTATTTGAGAGACATTTCATTCATGACGTAACCATAATCAACCTCTCATTAATTGTTACGAATATGAATACAAAGACGAATTGAAAATGTATCATGTTGATCCAAAAAAATGTTGTCAACAGATGTCGGATCCACTCGTACATATGCAAGTCAAATCCAACACGTAGATGCCGATCAACAATCAATATTGCTCCAGTTGGACGTGGGATGAGCTAGACGATACAAGACCTTTCCGTTCGGGTACCGGCAAGGTTTAACGGATTACGATTGTAAGATAAGAACCAATCGATATATAAATACATCAATAGTTGTATAGAATAAAAATATATTGTAGAGGATGAACTTGGGTTGCTCTAAGTATTTTGGTCGTGTTTTTGTATTCAAAGTTGCATGATTCTTCAATTGTTAGATGGTGGGGGTATTTATAGTGTTATAAAGAAAATGATGACCCTTGAATCAAATTATACGTGGCATCATATCCTCGATGAAAGCATCAAGTCTTAACCATTAGGTTGACTTCCCTAACCCTTCAGAGCATTTAATGTTCTTATACCATATTGATAAGACAAGACACAAATGCACTTTTTACAGGAGTCACATCAGTCATTCCAATAAGATCTTCATCATGAGTTCAATCTCTACATGAGGGCTGCCACTAGCTGAGGAGCCTCGGATCCTGTTGGCTTCAGAATTTAATTGGGTCTCGTTCTCGAAGCTACGTTGGCCTCAGAATTACATGGGCCTGTGGGCTCGACAACTCAGTGGCTTGTAGGCTCGGACCTTCCACCTCGGATTGAGTAGCGGGCCTCGGACTTTTAACCTCGGACTGAGTAGCAGGCCTCAGATTCCTACCTCAAATTGAGTAGCGGGCCTCGAAATTTACCCCAGGGCCGGCTATACCACGTGGGAACCTAATAGCAAGTCGTAACAATAGTCCTCCAAATCCATGTATAATTATTTATGCTATGTGTGAATTTTTATTAATTGCCGAAACACGCTTCTTGTTCTTGGATATCACAAAAAATTTGAAATTTTTGATTCATCATGTTAGTCCCCTAAGTCCAAGCATAAATATTCATATTGTGCGTGGAGTTGAAGTCGCTGTGAGACCGACTTACTTGCATTGTTTTGGAGCTGAGGTAGAGAGAATAACTGATCTATCGAGGTGAATTTTTTTTTGGAGCTGAGGCATAGATGAATAGCTGATCTGTCGAGGGTCATAACTATGAAGATAGCTGAACTTGTTTTGGAGCTAAGGCAGAGCGAATAGCTGATCTGCCGAGGCTCATAACTAAGAAGATAGCTGAACTAGTTTTGAAGATGAGGCAGAGATAATAGCTTAACTGCCAAGGCTCATAACTTTGAAGATAGCTGAACTTGTTTTGGAGTTGAAGCAGAGATAAAAGCTGAACTGTCGAGTCTCATAACTTTGAAGATAGCAAAACTCGTTTTGGAGTTGAGACAAAGATAATTGCTGAACTGTCGAGTTGAATTTGTTTTGGAGTTGAGGCAGAGATAATAACTGAACTGTCGAAACTCATAACTTTGAAGATAGCTGAACTCGTTTTGGAGTTCAGGCAGAGATAATTGTTGAACTGTCGAGCTGAATTCATAACTTTGAAGATAACTGAACTTGTTTTGGAGCGAGGCAGAGAGAATAGCTAAACTGCAGAGGCTTAGAACTACGAAGATAGCTGAACTTGTTTTGGAGTTGAGGGATAGAGTTGTTGAACTGTCGAGGCTCATTTTCATGCCTCAGTACATAACCTCTCCCATGAAGTTCAGCCTCATCATAGGAGGCTTGTGATGTCTCATTCAGAGAGCCAAAGAGGTAATCCCTTTTGGGATTCGATCCTCATCTCCGAGGCGCCCACGCTTCTCCATATGGTGGATGATTCATTCATGTAAAGACTTTTCCCATTACGTTTAGTCTCTTCATAGGAGGCTTGTGATATCCACCTCGGAGAGCTTATAAAGTAATCCCTTTTTGGGATCTGATCCTCATCTCCAAGGTACCCACCCTTTTCTTTATGGTGGATGGTTCATCCATGGAAAGGCCTCTCCCTTGACATTCAGCCTTGTCAAATGGAGGCATGTGTTGTACGCCTCAAAGTTCAGACGAAGTGGTCCCTTTTTGGACCTGATCCTCTCCTCCAAGGTGCTCACTCTTCCTTACATGGTAGATGGTTCATCCATGCAAAGGCTTCTCCCTTGATGTTCAACTTCGTGAAATAGAGGCATGTATTGTACGTCTCGGAGTTCAGATGAGGTGGTACCTTTCTAGACCTGATCCTCTCCTGCAAAGCGCCCACGCTTTCTTACATGGTGGATGGTGCATCCATGCAAAGACTTCTCCCTTGATGTTCAGCCTCGTCAAAGGGAGGCATGTGTTGTACGCCTCGAAGTTCAGATGAAGTGGTCAGTTTCTGGACTTGATCCTCATCTCCGAAGCGCCTACACTTCTCTTCATAGGGACATATCATCTATGAAGAGGCTTCCACTTTGATCTTTATCAATATGAGGTATTTTATAATTTTTGAAGTTGTGCAAATTTGATTTTATAGATTGCAAACTTTGTTTCCTGAATGAGGACCCCAAGATAATATCACCACTTCCTTTATTTAAGGAACGAGGACCTCAGGATATCGCGCCTATTCCTTTATTCAATAAATGAGGTCTCCAACTAGGGATAAACATCTGACGTAGCGGGGAATAAACATCTCGTAAATAGCTAGGCTCTACAATAGTGCTATCAGAGTCTTATAAACTGACATCGGAATGACGAGGTCTTACAATAGGCTTAATGATAAATCTCGCAAATAGCTTTCGAACATCGGAGTCTTATGAACGAGCCTCGGATAGACGAGGTCTTACAGCTAGGCTCAACGATAGTGAGAGATGAGGAATAACCATGTCGTGAAGCTAGGAGTAAGTATCTGGTGATGCAGGGAATAAACATCTCGCAAATAGCTCTCGAACTATCGGAGCCTTATAAGCGGGCCTTGGATAGACGAGGTCTTACAGCTAGGCTCAATGATAGTGAGAGACGAGGAATAACCATCTCGCGAGGCTAGGGATAAGCATCTGACGAGGCAGAGAATAGACATCCCGCGAATAGCTCTCGACTATCGGAACCTTATAAGCGGGCCTCAGATAGACAAGGTTTTACAGCTAGGCTCAACGATAGTGAGAGGTGAGGAATAACCATCTTGTGAGGCCAGGGGTAAGCGTTTGGCAAGCCGGGGAATAGACATCTCGCGAATAGCTCTCAAACTATCATAGCCTTATAGTGAGAGGTGAAGAATAACCATCTCGCGAGGCCAGGGGTAAGCATTTGGCAAGGTCGGAAATAGACATCCCGTAAATAGCTCTCGAACTATTAGAGTCTTATAAGCAGACCTCGGATAGATGAGGTCTTACACTTAGGCTCAACAGTAGTGAGAGGCGAGGAATAACCATCTCGTGAGGCCAAGGGTAAGCATCTGTCAAGGCGGAGAACAGACATCTCGTAAATAGCTCTCGAACTATCGCAGTCTTATAAGTAGGTCTCGGATAGACGAGGTCTTACAGTTGGGCTCAATGATAGTGAGAGGCGAGGAATAACCATCTCCCGAGGTCAGGGATAAATATCTGGCGATTTGCCTCTTCTTTTTGCAAAGAACGGGAACTTATAAAATATGTTGCCTCTTCTTTATTCAAGGAATGAGGCCATCATGCTGAATCGTTGAAGATAGTGAGGCCATTGTTGAATTGTTGGAGCATGGGCAAGGATAAGGCCCTTGCATGCTGAATTGCTGAATCATGGGCAAGGATGAGGCCCTTGCATGCTGAAGTGCTGAAGCATAGATAAGGATAAGGCCTTCATGCTGAATTGCTGAAGCATGGGCAATGATGAAGCTTTTGCATGCTGAAGTGCTGAAGCATGAGAAGGATGAGGCCCTCATACTGAATTACTGAAGCATAGGCTAGGATGAGGCCCTTGCATTCTGAATTGATGAAGCATGGGCAAGGATAAGGTCCTTGCATACTGAAGTGCTGAAGCATGGAAAAGGATGAGGCTATTGCATATTGAAGTGCTGAAGTATGGGCAAGGATGATGCCCTCATGTTGAAGTGCTGAAGTATAGGCAAGGATCAGGCCCTCATGCTGAATTGCTGAAGCATGGGCAAGAATGAGATCCGTGCATGCTGAACATCTGAAGCATAGGCACGGATGAGGCCCTCATGTTAAATTACTGAAGCATGGGCAAGGATAAGGTCTTTGCATGCTGAAGTGTTGAAGCATAGGCAAGTATGAGGCCCTCATGCTGAATTGCTGAAGCTTTTAGGGGGTTATCCGCTTCTTCAACGACCTCCCATTTTCAGGGGGTCATCTTATTAAAGCCATTTCATTAGTGGTCTCCTCTTTTCGTAGGGCCATCCGCTTCTTCAGTGGCCTTTCCTTTTCAGGGGATCATCTTATTAAAGCCACTTCATCAGTTGCCTCCCCTTTTCAGGGGGCCATTCACTTCTTTAGCAGCTTCCCTTTTTTAAGGGAGGGACCTGCTTTGTTCTCAGCCTTTCCTTTGACGCCTATCTATGGGCGGGGTAATACGGAGGACATATTCTTACCTTTCCTTCGATTGCCATATCGTAGGAGGTGGGGGTCGGGGCCTATTCTTAGGTGTCAGAATTTCATGTTGTCGATGCCTGGGCTGTATAAGGAGGGATTGGATGGGTCTGGCTTTGTATTTGCCTTAATAGCTTTTGCATTCCCAAATTTTTGTTGGTAATGCTCCTCATATTGGTTGACATATTTTCTATTTCCCTTGTAAGCATATGGCGATTTGCCATTTCATTTTACAAAGAATGAGAACTTATGAAGTATACTTCCTCTTCTTTTATCAAGGAATGAGGCCATCATGCTCAATCATTGAAGCATGGTGAGGCCCTTGTTGAATTGCTGAAGCATGGACAAGGGTGAGGCCCTTGCATGCTGAACTGCTGAAGTATGGGCAAGGATGAGGCCCTTGCATGTTGAAGTGTTGAAGCATAAGCAAGGATGAGGCCCTTGCATGCTGAAGTGCTGAAGCATGGGCAATGATGAGACCCTCATGCTGAATTGCTGAAGCATGGGCAATGATAAAGCCCTTGCATGCTGAAGTGCTGAAGCATGGGCAAGGATGAGGCCCTCATGCTAAATTGCTGAAGCATAGACATGGATGATACCCTTGCATGCTGAATTGATGAAGCATGGGTAAGGATGAGCCCTCATGTTGAAGTGCTGAAGCATATGCAAGGATGAGGCCCTCATGCTGAATTGCTAAAGGGTGGGCAAGAATGAGACCCTTGCATGCTGAAGCATAGGCAAGGATGAGGCCCTTGCATGCTGAAACATAGGCAAGGATAAGGCCCTCATGCTGAATTGTTGAAGCATGGGCAAGGATGAAGCCCTCGTATACTGAAGTGCTGAAGCATAGGCAAGGATGGGGCCCTTATCCTGAATTGCTGAAGCTTTCAGGGAGTCATCCGTTTCTTTAGTGACCTCCCCTCTTTAGGGGGTCATCTTATTAAAGCCACTTCATTAGTGGCCTCCTCTTTTCAGAGGGCCATCCGCTTCTTCAGTGGCCTCCCCTTTTTTGGGGGTCATCTGCCTCCCCTTTTCAGGGGGCCATCTGCCTCTTCAGCGACTTTCCCTTTTTAAGGGAGGGACCTACTTAGTTTTCAACCTCTCCATCTCTCCTTTGAAGCATATCTCTGGGCGGGCAAATACGGGAACATATTCTTGCGTTTACTCCGGTTGTCATGTCGTAGGAGGTAGGGGTCGAGGCCTATTCCTAGGCTCCGAAATTTCATGTTGTCTACGCCTGGGCTACGTAAGGAGGGATTGGATAGGTCTGACTTTGCATTTGCCTCAATAGCTCTTGCATGTCCAAATTTTAGTTGGTAATGCTCCTTATATTGGTTGCCATAGTTTCCATTTCCCTTGTAAGCTGAGCTTACATCTTCATCCCACCTCATATGTGATGGTAATGAGGTCGGCGCCAACCCACAGGGATGGCTGTGGCTGGACTTCATTGTCATTCTTCCTCATACGCCTGTGAAGGGCGTCTCAATCTGAACTCATCTCTTTTCCAGCCTTAAACTCAAATATTTTTCAACTCTAGGGGTTTCCTCTTATTCTTTTACAGGAACAAATCCTTTTTCAATGGGGATGCCCAAAATATTTTTTCAGAAATTTTTTTCCATGGGGTTACTCGTGGTTATAGTGTGGCTTTCCATAGACGGCGTCAATCTGTTGACCTAAAAAAATATTGCCAATAGATGTCGGGCCCTCTCGTGTATATGCAAGCCAAATCTAACACATAGATACCGATCAACGGTCAATATTGCTCCGGATGGATGTGGGATGAACTAGACGACACGAGACGTTTCCGTTCGGGTACCAGAAAGGTTTAACGGATTACAATTGTAAGATAAGAACCAATCGATATGTAAATCGATCAATAGTTGTAGAGAGTAAAAATATATTGTAAAGGATGAACTCGGGTTGCCCCAAGTGTTTTGGTTATGTTTTTGTATTCAAAGTTACATTATTTTTCAATTGTTACATGATGGGGGTATTTATGGTATTACAAATGGAATGGTGACCCTTGGATCAAATTATACATGATCTCATCTCCTCGGCCAAAGCATCAAGTCCTAGCCATCAAGTTGACTTCCCTAGCCCTTCAGAGTATTTAATGTTCTTACACCCTATTGACAAGACAAGACACAAATACACTTTTTACAAGAGTCACATCAGTCATTCCAATAAGATCTTCATCATGAGTTCAATCTTTGCACGTGGACTGCCACTAGCTGAGGAGCCTCGGAGCTTGTTGGCCTCGAAATTTACTTGGGTCTCGTTCTCGGAGTTACTTTGGCCTCAAAATTACATGTGCCTGTAGGTTTGGCAGCTCGATGGCCTGTAGGCTCGGACCTTCCACCTCAGATTGAGTAGCGGGTTTCAGACTTTTCACCTTGGATTGAGTAGTGGGTCTCGGACTCCCACTTAAATTGAGTAACGAGCATCGGACTTCCTACCTTGGATCCACCTCGAATTACGGATGGCAAAAAAGCTCACCGGCTCGAGGGGCCCGGGCTCGGCCCGAAAAAAGTTCAAGCCGAGCCCGGCTTGGGCTCAGTTCTATCGAGCCGAAGCTCTGGCCGAACCCCATTTTGGGACACCGGCTAGAGCCCGGGCCGGCCCCTGCAACTCGATCGGCCCATAGAAAAAATAGAGGCAGGCGACCTACTTGCTGCCTGTTCCTAGGCAGCTAGTTGTAGTAAGCAGTTAGGGCAGCAAGCTGCTTGCGCATGCAGCTTTTTTTTATCGACTGGCTTTGTTCGGCTCGACTCGACTCGACTCGACTCGAACCGAAAAAAGCTCGAGTCGAGCCCGAGCTTTTTTTTGGGCTCAGGCTCGGCTCAGGCTCTGCTCGGCTCGGTTCGGTTCGACTAGTTGACATAGCTACCTCGAATTGAGTAGTGGGCCTCGGAATTTACCCCAAGGCCGACTAGACCACATGGGAACCTAATAGCAAGTCGTAACATATTATATTTGACATAATTATTAGCAAAATTATAGAAATTAAAATTTACACATAGGTAAGGACCTATACACAAAACATGCCGCTCTTCCTTCTGTTGAGCTTTATGTTTCAAGAACTTGAAGATAACTAATGTAGATGATGTGGTGTTATAATAACCTCAAACATTTCGAACTCAAAGTAATAAAAAATTTCAAATTTTCACGTATATGAATATGTGATGACATTTCATTCATAGCGTAGTCATGATCAATCTCTCATCAATTAATACTAACACAAATTGAAAACATATCATATTGGGAATCTTGGCCGTAACCAAATAATTGGTGGCGCAATTTTAGAGGGTCATATACGGNTATATATATATATATATATATATATATATATATATATATATATATATATATATATATATATATATATATATATATATATATATATATATATATATATATATATATATATATATATATATATATATATATATATATATATATATATATATATATATATATATATATATATATATATATATATATATATATATATATATATATATATATATATATATATATATATATATATATATATATATATATATATATATATATATATATATATATATATATATATATATATATATATATATATATATATATATATATATATATATATATATATATATATATATATATATATATATATATATATATATATATATATATATATATATATATATATATATATATATATATATATATATATATATATATATATATATATATATATATATATATATATATATATATATATATATATATATATATATATATATATATATATATATATATATATATATATATATATATATATATATATATATATATATATATATATATATATATATATATATATATATATATATATATATATATATATATATATATATATATATATATATATATATATATATATATATATATATATATATATATATATATATATATATATATATATATATATATATATATATATATATATATATATATATATATATATATATATATATATATATATATATATATATATATATATATATATATATATATATATATATATATATATATATATATATATATATATATATATATATATATATATATATATATATATATATATATATATATATATATATATATATATATATATATATATATATATATATATATATATATATATATATATATATATATATATATATATATATATATATATATATATATATATATATATATATATATATATATATATATATATATATATATATATATATATATATATATATATATATATATATATATATATATATATATATATATATATATATATATATATATATATATATATATATATATATATATATATATATATATATATATATATATATATATATATATATATATATATATATATATATATATATATATATATATATATATATATATATATATATATATATATATATATATATATATATATATATATATATATATATATATATATATATATATATATATATATATATATATATATATATATATATATATATATATATATATATATATATATATATATATATATATATATATATATATATATATATATATATATATATATATATATATATATATATATATATATATATATATATATATATATATATATATATATATATATATATATATATATATATATATATATATATATATATATATATATATATATATATATATATATATATATATATATATATATATATATATATATATATATATATATATATATATATATATATATATATATATATATATATATATATATATATATATATATATATATATATATATATATATATATATATATATATATATATATATATATATATATATATATATATATATATATATATATATATATATATATATATATATATATATATATATATATATATATATATATATATATATATATATATATATATATATATATATATATATATATATATATATATATATATATATATATATATATATATATATATATATATATATATATATATATATATATATATATATATATATATATATATATATATATATATATATATATATATATATATATATATATATATATATATATATATATATATATATATATATATATATATATATATATATATATATATATATATATATATATATATATATATATATATATATATATATATATATATATATATATATATATATATATATATATATATATATATATATATATATATATATATATATATATATATATATATATATATATATATATATATATATATATATATATATATATATATATATATATATATATATATATATATATATATATATATATATATATATATATATATATATATATATATATATATATATATATATATATATATATATATATATATATATATATATATATATATATATATATATATATATATATATATATATATATATATATATATATATATATATATATATATATATATATATATATATATATATATATATATATATATATATATATATATATATATATATATATATATATATATATATATATATATATATATATATATATATATATATATATATATATATATATATATATATATATATATATATATATATATATATATATATATATATATATATATATATATATATATATACATATATATATATATATACATATATATATATATATATATATATATTATTTATTTATTTATTTCCCTTTTGAGTTCCAATCTCTGTTTTACGTTTACATTTTACTTGAACTGATCATTCACGTATGAAACATAAAATCAGGAGAAGATGTAATACAGAAAGTAGTATATAATGATTTTCCACCTAAGAGAAAGCAATTGGGGTAGATGTAAAACTTTTAGACCTCATTAGTTGTACTTTTGATATTGAACTTACGGTGGAAACGAAATTAAATAATATATAGACCAATTATTTCCGTGGTTATAATGTTTGTAACTCTGTATAAATAGCATAGAATAGAGAGAATTAAATAATATTGGATTGTACTAGAAAACTAAGTTTGATTAAAAACGTATTAGATTATAAGGTGTACTTGATGAATTTACAAACTTAACCCTACAAAAAAGATAAATTAGTAAGAAGAATTCACAAACTTAACCCTACAAAGGAGGAATTAGTAAAAAGAATTCTGTAAAATCCTGATATATGAACAGACATGTTGCATGGTCATGTTGAATGTAAAAGTAAAACTAATAGTTGAAATTAATAGTTCCCACTAATAATTATAAGATAACTTCATAATTGCTCGAACTAAAAGATACAAAACGAAAGAAGACAATTTAAGTTAAAAGCTTATATAGCTATCAAGATTTTGTTTGAGAAGACATGAACTACAGTTTATATTGCTGAGGGAGGGGAGGGGAGGGGCCTCTACGACCCTCAAATATTCAACATCTGTTGAGCATATCATACACAATCAGGCCACCTTATTGATAATTCTTCGCGTGAAAACCTGTCCATGTCATTTGATGCTCCATCACAGTTACTATTATATGTAATTGGATCGAGGGGATTCTGAGATATATTATTTGCACTTACATGGGATTTATATTGGGAATTTACTTAAAATGCACAGCGGAAAATAAATTATTTTCAATTCGCACCACAAATCTGATTTGTGTTTAGATAGAAATTGTGTTTAGAATTTTTGCAAACTCGTTTGCTGATTCTTGACATGAACAATCACGAACTGCAATCCACAGCTGTCCAATTGTCCAATCTCTAATGAAAATCCATACATGGAACAAGAACGAGAATTAGGATTTTTTCTCTTTTCTTATGCTACTAGTAATAGTAGTAGTAGTAGTAGTAATAACAACAACAACAACAACAATAATAATAATAATGTGTTATGTTCAATTTTTCTGAAACTCTAATAGCTTATATTAATAAGTCCAAGTGGATTTGGCCAGTCTCTTAAACTTAACCCGGTCCAATATTTAATTAATTAAATTCGGTCCATAAATTAATTAAGCTAATTAATTAATTCGTGAATCACATTCTTCTGGTTCTCCTTTTGTGTGCATTACAACAAAAATAGTCATTTGCAATACTAAAAAGACAACATTTGTTGATAAATATTGCTAAAAGGGTATTTTGGCAACATTTTAGTAAATGAATGTTGCCATTGGTTAGTATAAACAAGTTTTGGCAACGTTTTATAGAAAAATGTTGCGATAGACCCATTTTTGCAACGTTTATTGAGTGTTGCAGAAAGTTTTATTTTTCGCAACGTTTGTCAAACATTGCAAAGGAAAAGCCTATTGCAACGTTTTTCAAACATTGCGAAAAGTGAGACCTTTCGCAACGTTTGCTAAATGTTGCAAGTGTTGCAATTTTTTTTTTCTCCAAATAAATGGGCTCAAATTGGAGAAATCCAAAAACCTGAGCCCAAGCCCTAGCTATATTATAAACGTGAGCCCAAGCCCAATATCAGTCAATTCAACCCTTCAACCCGATACCATTTACAACGATTTCGCCGTTACTTCCCGTCTCCACTGAATCCTCAATATGTTTCCTTCCTTCACGTTCTCCGCCTCCGCCTCCACTTTCGCCATCGATGGTTGGCTCCATTCAGTTTCCATCTCTTCCTCGGTCCTTTCGCTACTTAATTCATCATGTCATCTGCCTCCGCCATTCGAATTTGGTTCACACTTCACAGATCACCTAGTTGCGTGCTCCGTCGGTCTCGATCGCCATATATTCTTCAGCAACAGCAGAAGAAGAAGGTGATTAGGAATTTAGGAATTAGGATTTAGGGGAAGGTATAAAGCTTTGTGGCCCTCGCCTGTTCGGTCGTGCCTCATTTTTCCTTTCTTATTTTTTATTTTATTTTGATTTGTGTAAATTGTAATAATGTTTGATTTTATTTCTTTTTAACACAATGCCCTTCAATTGATTTTGCCAGACTTCAACTTCCTGTTCTAGTCTCCAGACTTCTAATTTTGCTGCCTCTATGACTGTGAGTTTAACACATTGATTTTCAATTGATTTGCGAAGTGTGAATTGCACAATTGGTTAGTCATTGGTGATTTGATATTGCCCTATTATTTTTGTCCAGGGGCAAACATTATTTCCACTGCAACCTTTTGTCGCATAAGCCGGTAGTAGTTGCGCTTTTTGGGCGCCTAATCCCTGCCTTTGTGTTGTGCTAGAAGCCTAGAACATTACCAATTAGTTACTTATATAGAGACCCAAAGTATCAGGAAATGTATTAATAAGCTCTTGAACTTTTGTTGTTTGTCTTCTTCTTGATGGATGCCAATGATCTTGCCAAAGATGGATTTTAGAGTCATCTGTTAAAATATTCTAATTCTCAAAACAAGTCGACTAATATATATTTGCTCAATTTTAAGTATTTTTCTTCACGTCCATGAACATGCATGTTATCTTACAGCATAGTCACTAGTTTCGGTTCATTTTCCTGGAAAAAAAATCAATTCATAAACGATATGTAATCTTACGGGATTTCCCTTGATCAAAACATCTAAAACTTGAATAACATGATGGCTGGTGATGGTGATGTTGCTGGAGAAGATGAAATAAGCTTCAAGCCCCTTGGAAGGTGCTCTATTGTCTATTATGGGGTGGGGCACATGCTCAATGATATAACGTCCGCCTGTTGGTTCACATATCTCTTAGTTTTCTTGACAGATAGTGGTTTGTCCCCGAGGTTTGTAACTTACCAGCTTGTTGATAGATAATTTAATTGTCTCATATTGCATACCGAAAATTTATTTTTGCTATTAAAATTTCCAAATGTGATTGTTCATAATAACATGTTGTTCATAATCTATATTGCATTTGAATGGTGGACAACTAAAATAGGCATACAGTCTTTTATTGCTATAAAAATGTATTGTTAATAGGAAATAAAGAGAGCCGCCATCCACTTTATGAATGTGGAGGTGATTTGTAGAAATTAGTAGCATATAGACAGAGTGGATTAACAGTCAAAAGGCCTGAGTAATTGCCCTGGAGGAGGAAAGAGGAGCGTGAGAAGCTACATATAATGCTCGTACAAATGGCAAATTTGGAGTCCTTGTGAACTAAATTACTAATAGTGTTGTGGGTTCGTTTTGAAGTTTAATAGTATTTGCGGGATAGCATGAAAGACTTGGATATAATCATAACAACATTTTTTACAAAATTTATTGATGTCTGCAACATTTATTGCTTCTGATGGCTTTCCTCAATACATAGTTCAAATCTAAAGTAGCCACATTCATCTAGGTCATATTTAGTTGTTGCACTTTGTAGAAACCTATGTAAATGATACCAGAGATGATGTAGCAAACTCAAGATCAAGTTTCACGAGCCAATGTTATTTCTTTCCCTTCAGCTAGTATACCTTCTTAATAGAGTAAAATATTCCATTTAGCTAAGGTAGTACAGTAATGCTATCGTTTTGTCCGAAATATATCATATTTATCTAGACTTTTACAAAAGATTCATCTTAGAAGCTCTCCACAAAATTTCTTACTGCTTTCTTTGCACATTTTATGTTCTCAATGGAGGATAAATTTTTTTTTTGTTGCAGTTGGATAATTTCTTGCACTATATGGCAACATTTGTTTCTGGATTTGTTGTTGGGTTCACTGCAATATGGCAAGTAGCTTTGGTAACTCTTGTTGTGGTTCCTCTCATAGCTATAATTGGAGGCATACACACTACCACATTAGGCAAGCTCTTTGCAAAGAGCCAAGATGCTCAAGCTGGAAATATTGTTGAACAGGTAATTAGATATGAGTAATTTAAAAAAAACCCAACTAAATTTGGATAAATTCCTTTCTCTCTCTTTGGATCGTATGGATCTTAATCATACTACTTATATCCCATTGTCCTTGGATCAGATTTTCTAGAGGTTGTAAGCTTGAAATGTGTGTTTCTAATTTCGTTTGCTTATTATTTCGTTTGTAAGCTTGAAAAGTGTGTTTATAAGTATGTTTTTACATTGATTATAAATGTGTTTATCATTTTTAATGTTTGACCTTATAAATAGCACAATTTGAATTTCAGGCCTCTACAGTCGAGCATGACGACGATGATGATGTGGATTTGTTTGGTGAGGAGACTGAGGAAGAGAAGAAGATTGCTGAAAAACGTGTTACAGCCGTGAAGGCATCAGGAAAGAAGAAAGATAGTAACTTCTGTGTTTCGTTTATGATCGAGTTTTTCCATTGCTATTTTATTTCATTTTGAAGCTTCTTTTTATTTAAGTGGTGTTGTATCAAATTCTAATGTTCAAATGTATAGATTCAAAAATTTGTAATGAAATTATCAAGTTTTATGCAATTCCAAAATTTGTTCACATAGTGTCATTTTCAATTTTGTCGGTCAATTACCATATATAACTGTAAATAAAAAAAATCTATGGCAACGTTGGAAAAACGTTAACTGTTTCTTACATTTATTTAAGTGGTGGAGTATCACATTTTTATGTTCAAGTGTACGGATTCAAAAATTTGTGATGAAATTATCTATTTTAATGCAATTCCAAAATTTGTTCATAAGGTGCAATTTCAATTTTGCCAATCAATTTGCATAAATTGCTGTAAATAAAAAAACCCTACGACAACATTCAAAAAATGTTGTGAAAGGTCTACGGCAACGTTTTCTGAATGTTGCGACTCGTAACGTTCAGAACACGTTGCCGTAGACCTTTCGCAACGTTTTTTGATAGTTTTTCGCAACGTTTAAAAAACGTTACGAAAGACTTACGGCAACGTTTTTTAGATATTGTCGTATTTTTCTACTCTACGACAATACCTCGATTTGCAACACACGTCCAAACGTTGTCGTAGGCCTACGACAACGTTTTTTCAACGTTGTCGTATGCTAATTTTGTTTTAGTAGTGTGTCACATCAGGTTCTCGATCACAATGTCTAACAATGTGAATTATTATTTTGATTTAATCAAAATCGATAAATTAAAATACCCTTTTAATTTATCACAAATTCACATTCGTCATCCCAGATTAACATCTAGTAATATATCAGGGCAATACAAAACCAAACTAGTTCATTTACCGTAAAACTATAATCCTTTGGTCAATATGATCCGATCAATTACAAGATATGGTGATATATCAATCTCAATTATCTATCATATCTTTCATCTCACTATTAAGTCAATATACGTTGAAAACTCATTTTCGACTTATGAGCACACTTTGGCCAATGACTTCATTATTAACTTAACTGAATGAAAGGTATATCATAATCTCTTACTATCTAAGAGTAATGGATTCTCTATTAATCATTCACAACCTTCATATAATTCTTGACATACTCGAACGATATTGTATTAGCGACCCTAGGTAAAACAACATTCAACATCGACAAAGTATGAATGTCCTCATATAAGGTATTATGATGACCTCAAATCAAATGATCAATTCCATTAACGAACGTTAGAGATTAATCACTAACACTCAAATGGTTATCCATGTGGAATCTCCCCATCGGGTCTCCAATGTTTTGTTCTATAACAAAATATCCACGTGTTTATTTAAGTGTCACCACACTTTAGCCTGTGAAATCAATTACTTACTTCACATGAAATATCAAACGTGATGGTTCATCTGTAATAAGGATATTTGTATCTCGTTATTACTTATGACCACGGACGATTTAAGAATCAATCATATTATAATCTGTATCTCACAATCACAACTCTTTGTGATTAACAAATTACAAAAACTTGAATATACGGATTCTATTATTTAATTTATTAGAATAATAATTCAATTAAATAATGGATCTTGCCATAAATATGCATCAATTATTTATTAAAAGTATTTATGTTCAAAATTGATTGAACTTAGGGCGTAATACTTATAAACTCCAACTTGCACTAGATCCAATCATTTATGTATCTTATACCATAAGAGTTTACATGACGATCATGGTTATACTGCGACAACTCTTTGTCAGTAGATCTGTAATTTAGTAACTTGTGGGAATTTGTTCTTTCTTTACATCATTTCTTTATATTATTTCTGTGATAAGATCATACCACATTAACACATGTTTGGATTATTGATGAGACATTAGTTTTTTCGCTTGCACGATGGCTCCATTGTTATCACAATGCAAAAGCATGTGATTAACAATGTTAGGAATTACTCCAAGTTCATTGATAAACTTCCTGATCCAGACCATAACTTTTGTTACTTTATAAAGCAATTATGTATAAGGCTTATGCTATTGAATCAACGTTTATCTCCTGTTTGGAACCTTTCCAAGATATCGCTTAAAATTAAACTAATATTCTGATTGAGATTTGTTGTCATTCTAGTCAGACTAGAAGTTAGTATCAGTCTATCAATGAACTCCCAGTTCATTTTGTCCATATAGATTGGAATGAGATAAGCAATCTTCTAAATCTATCTCTTTAGATCAAGTTACTTCTCTCATATCTATCATGAAAAAATTATTTGACAACCATAATTTGAACAATTGAAATATAAATACGTTGTTTCCTCTTAATAATATTTCATCTACATATAATATTATGAATACGACAACGTTCCTACTATCTTCTTGTAAACACATGGTTTATCTTCATTCTTGATAAAATCAAATATTTTGATTGTCTCATCAAAGCAAAGATTACATCTCCTAGATGCTTGGTTTAATCCATAAATGGATCAATCAAGCTTGCATCCCTTGTTGACTTCTTTAGATTCAAAACCTTCGGGTTGTATCATGTACAATTTTTCTTAAAAATTCCCTTTAAGGAAATCAATTTTGACATCTATTTGTCATATCTCATAATCGTGATATGCAGTTATTGCAAGCAATAATTGAATAGACTTTAGCAAGCTACAAGCAAAAAAGTTTTATCAAAGTAAATACCTTGTATTTGTTTATAACATTTGCTACTAGCCCTACTTTGTATGTATGGATGTTTTCATCTACGTCGATTTTTTTCTTGTAAACCCATTTATATCCTATAGGTTTTATCCCATCAGGAAGGTCGATCAAGGTCCAAACCTTATTTTCATATATTGAGTTCATTTCGAATTATATGGCCTCCTGCCATATCTTTAAGTCAACACTTAACTTTGCTTCTCTATAATTAGTAGGTTAATCATCCTTGATTAGTAATACTAGATTAGTACCTTCTAAGAGGTCGAATGATCCTACAAAATTTACTCCGAGCTGACGTGTCCTCAGAAGTCTCTACCTCTTCGTCGACTATATCCGTAGACTCTTGAACTCCTTCAAGTTCTATTTTACTCTCACTGTCCTTTCCTAGAATAAACTATTTCTCAAGAAATACGGTATGTCATGAGACGAATACTTTCTTCTCAATGTGATTATAGAATTGATTTCCAAATCTCTCTTTTGAATATCCCACAAATATGTATTTATCGGATTTAGTCTTAAACTCACCTGATTCAATGTGTTTCACATAAGTGTCCACATCCCAAACTTTCATATAAGACAAGTTGGACCTTCCGTCTCTCCATAACTCATATAAAATTTT
>CAIGRB010168908.1:2409-21794 GCA_903798255.1 Fraxinus quadrangulata
ATAAAATTTTACGATTCAATATAACTCAACGAGTTATTTTATCAATCCACAACTTAAATGAAACAGTTAAATTTAGTCTTCTAGACTAGTGCAAAAGTACTAGCCACTAGCTACTTTTTATATAATTCAAAATGATTCGCGTTTTGATGTGTTGGATCACATTTTAACGACAAAAGAGATTTTATTCAAATTTTATGCATAGCTAGCTTCTCTAGATTAAATTCTAGTCTCAAAATAATGTACATTATTAAATAATTTAAGTACTTATTTACATAGCCCATGTGGCCCCATTTTTTTCGAAACTCATTTTCAATTACACATTCTTCCATAAGATAATTTTACAGTAAACCCAATTTTTTTCTTGTATTATAACTACACCTATGTTTGGTGATGATTAAAATAAGATTTTTAGTATATTTTGATAGAAGTTAATGAAATGTGTGGTTGAAAAGTTGTGCATCACATAAAATGTAATTAAAATTAATTGTTGATTTTGATTGAATTAAAATCTTGATTTCAATTTCTATCAAATAGGAGTTACACATTCTCCAAAAATCACTATTACAAAATATATTTTTTCCAAAAATATATGGTCAAATAGGGGTATAACGTTGACATTTTAAATAAAATTTTACGATTCAATATAGCTCAGAGCTATTCTATCAATCCACAACTTAAATGAAACAATTAAATTAATGAAAAAATACTAGCCACTAGCTACTTTTTATATAATTCAAAATGATTCACATTTTGACATGACGGCCCACATTTTAATGACGAAAGAGATTTTATTCAAATTTTATGTACAACTAGCTTCTCTAGATTAAATTCCAATCTTAAAATAATGCACATTATTAAATATTTCAAGTACTTATTTGCATAGCCCATGTAGCCCCATTATTTTTAAAATTCGTTTTCAACTACATATTCTTCTATAAGATAATTTTACAGTAAACCCAATTTTTTCTTATTTTATAACTACACCTATATTTGGTGGGGATTAAAATCTGATAGAAGTTGATGAAATGTGTGGTTAAAAAGTTGCGAGTCACATAAAATGTGATAAAAATTAATTTTTGACTTTGATTTGAATTAAAATCTTGATTTTAGTTTCCAAGAAATACGGGTTACACATTTTTCAAAAATTACTATTATAAAATATAAATTTTTCCAAAAATAGGGACATAACGTTGACATTTTAAACAAAAAATTAAGATTCAACATAACTCAAGGAGCTATTTTATCAATCCACAACTTAAATGAAACAGTTAAATTTAGTCTTCTAGATTAGTGCAATAGTACTAGCCACTAGCTACTTTTTATATAAAATTCTAAATGATTCACGTTTTGACGTGCTGATCCACATTTTAACGACGAAAGAGATTTTATTCAAATTTTATGTATAGGCTTCTCTAGATTAAATTCCAGTCTCAAAATAATGCACATTATTAAATATTTTAAGTACTTATTTACATAGCCCTTGTAGCCCCATTTTTTTCGAAACTTATTTTCAACTATGCATTCTTCTATAAGATAATTTTACAGTAAACCCAATTTTTTTCTTATTTTATAACTACACTTATGTTTGGTGAAGATTAAAATCAAATTTTTAGTAAATTTTAATAGAAATTGATGAAATGTGTAGTTGAAAAGTTGTGGATTACATAAAACGTGATTAAAATTAATTGTTGACTTTGATTTGAATTAAAATCTTGATTTAGTTTCTATCCAATAGGGACTATACATTCTCCAAAAATCACTATTACAAATATATTTTTTTCCAAAAAATAGGGTCAAATAAGGCATAATGTTGACATTTTAAATAAATCTTTAAGATTCAACATAGCTCAATGAGCTATTCTATCAATCCACCACTTAAATGAAACAGTTAAATTTCATGTTCAAAAAAGAAATTATTAAATTTCAAAATTAATGTCTCAAACGAACAACCGTATAATCAGACATGTTCAGAAAAAAAATTCACATCAATTAAATATGACAAGATTGATCGTTTAAACTAAAATCTCAAAATTAAATATAGTTGACTTCAGCATGTTTGAAAAGTATTTATAAATTATCTAAATTTAAAAGAAAAATAAAAATATGTGGTAAGTGATTAGGGTGTTTTTAAACATGAGCCTAACTTAATTGGACCGGACGACCCAAATTGCTTTACAAGGCTAAGCCTGTGTTCTACGTGGCATAATATTTTGATAATAATTTAAGTCAAAATAAATAATTAATTTATATATTTCATGAGATTCATAATTTTTTAAAAAAACATTTCATTATTTTTATCGAAGTTTACTAAAAAACTAATTTTTAACTACATCAAACATGGACTAAGTATGATATATTAATTTAATATACACGAGCTAAGAGAAGAGAAAAGTTGTCTGTGAACTATATAGTATAAAATTATTCAAAGTTGATTCTAGTGCAATTATGACACGAATGACTTTCAAGTTCTAAAGAAAAGTAGATGATTCGATTTGAAGTAATGTAATTGTAAGTTAAGAATTATGCAAACAAGTAAAGTTCCACTCTATCTAAAAAGCAACTTTTTTTTAGTAGAACGAGAATCTCTATATAAATATTTATTTTTGTTTAATGCTTAAACATTCACTATAATCTCATTCAAAATCAAAAGTGAGCAAGCACTAACGACTGTTGATAAAAAAATGGGCCTTTTGACGTAACGAAAGGTATTGAAACAAGTTGTCACGTTAATTAAGCAATGTTTGATGTTCTTTCACTCGTTTAGTTGTAAATATTAACCCAGCTATCCCTTAAAAGTTAAAATAGTAATATTACATCCCGAGTATGATTAGATTTAAAGATTTTTAAGAAAATCTTAGGAAAAATATCATGGCAATATAATGAGCCAAAGACTCGGTCAAATTTGAATATAGCTAGCATGATGGTTCGTCCACAATTGAGTTGATGATCGTGGCTAAGACAATTTGGTGTGTGTTAGCTTTTGGAAAATAAATTGAGCAGAGTATTTGACTTCTACAAGTATGACTTGAATCCCTTAGAGACATGAGACACTATATTCATAGAAGGTTTACGGGTCAGTGTTTACAATTTCTATTGAAAATATTGTTTAAAGTTGATAAAATAATGATTGTGGAATAATGTGGAATGAAAATCAATTTTGTAGGCCAAATTTTGGCGTATGCGACCTCATAGAAGGCCAAAAGAGCCGTTAGTAACTGTTTTGTTCAAATTTTTTGTGATTTTTTGAGGATTTTTTTGGCACCACTTCATATGATCATATCTCTTGGCTATATATAGGTGGTTTGTGATCATTATAATGTTGTTGAAAACATACAAAAACCATAGTCATATTCAAGAACAAAAAACATTCCAAAAATAACAAGAAATCACAATTTTCTTCATCATATGAAAAGGAAGAAAACCGAACATTGAATATTTCAAAGTGTGGGGGTCTTGTTTATTGTAAGAACATGAGGCATCAAATGTGCCTTTGTTGGATATGCTAGTAATAGCAAATCTTATCGATTGTTGAATTTGGAGATGATTAAATCCAACGATGTAAAATTCTTCGAGAATTCACTATATTCGGATAATGAATTAAGGGAAATTAATAAAGAAATTCCCAACTCTAGTGAAACACAAGATGAAATATCTTCTAAATTTTTTGATAAATCTAGTGAAACTCGAATAAGCAAAAGAACTCGAATTAAGAAGTCTTTAGGATCGGATGAAATTGACTCTCAACTTATTTCATTTTACTTAGTAGAAGGAAGTGATAAAAATGTTGTAACAACAATTTCTTTTGTTCTACAAGTGGAAACCGATCCTAAAATTTATAGAGAAGCCATGAATTCTCTAGTTAGCATTTTTTGGAAAGATGCACTTAATGATGAAATGGATTCAATAATGTCTAACAATACTTGAGAACTAGTTGATTTACCATTCGGATCCAAACCTATTGAATGTAAATGAGCGTTTAAGAGAAAATATAATATTGATGATTCTTTTAATACCTTTAAAAGTAGACTAGTAGTTAAATGTTATCGACAAAATGAAGAAATAGACTATTTTGACACTTATGCACCGGTAGTTAGAATAACATCAATTAGGATATCATTCGCGTTAGCTTCGATATATGACTTGCATTTTTATCAAATGGATGTCAAAACGACATTCTTAAACGGGGATCTCGATGAGGAAGTTTATATGAAACAACTTGAAATGTTTGTCCTACTTGAAAATGAACGTAAGGTGTACAATTAGAAGTTATTATACAGATTGAAGCAAGCACCTAAAAAATGACATGAGAAATTTGACTTAGCTATTACATCATTTAGTTTTAAACATAATAGTGTAGATAAATATTTATATTCTAAAGTATGTGTTGATTATGTGATATTTCTATGGTTATATGTTGATGACATGTTGATTATGAGTAATCACATGGATGGAATAAAAAACGAAGATGTTTCTATCTTCCACATTCAAGATGAATGATCTTGGACAAGTGGATACCATTTTGGATATTAAATTTACTAAAACTAGTGGGAGTTATCACTTAAGTCAATCATACTATATTGAGAGTTTGATAGATAAGTTCAAACATTTGAACATAAAAGAATGTAGTATTGTTCAACTAGAGTATGCAAGTGTTATCGAGAGTCTTATGTACGATGTTCAATGCACAAGACCAAATATAACCTTTGCAATTAGTAAAATTAGTAGGTTTACTAGTATTCCGAGCAATGATCATTCGAATGCCATTGAAAGAGTTTTTCGATATTTAAAGAAAATCAAGAACTTAGGTCTACAATATACTAAATTCCCGGCTATATTGAAAGGATTTACAGAAAATAGTTGGATAGCTAGCATATGTGAAAGTAAATCCACTTCTGGTTGTGTGTTTACTCTTGGAGGTGGTGCTGTTTCTTGGAAATTGAATAAGCAAACATGTATAACACACTCAACTATGGAATTTGAATTTGTAGCATTATCAAAAATCGGAAAAAAAGTTGAATGACTTAAGGATCTACTTTATGAGATACCTTTGAGACCAAATAATACATTTTCGATATCTATCATATGTGACAGTCAAGCCACATTAGTAAAAGTATACAATGTGGTGTATAATGGAATGTCTAGACATATGAGACTAAGACATAACTACATAAGGAAATTAATCAAGAGTTGAATAATTTCTCTAAATTATGTAAAATCAATAGAGAATTTAGTAGATCGATTAACTAAACCTCTAAATAGAGATTTAGTGACTTCTACTTCGAATAGAATGAGAGTTGAAACTCTTGAACTAAATGTCCATCAATGATATCAATCCTACCGTCGTTACTAAAAACGTAATCCACACGTTCAAATGGTAACAACAAGTCATTTGATATATGGATAGTTTTAGCATTATGTAATATGCAATAAACGTATTCTAGTTAAATAATGCTGGTTGTTACTGAAGTGATGGTTGAACTTTAAACTCTTAATGAAATTCAGTACTAAGTACAAGTATTTCTAAAAAGTAACAAAGATACTGGAAGAACTTCACCTAGATAAACTTTGAGGTTGTGCCGCTTCAATAGAAAGTTAAAGTTTCTCTCTTAAAAGTTTATTGAAAAAGATGAGTGCAATGCCATGTTAGCGCTAAGCGAGATTGAAAAACTTGAGAACACGTGATACTTGTGTGTGTGTGTGTGTGTGTGTGTGTGTGTTCTTACTGGTATTGTTAAAAGGAATAATTGGTTCAAAGGTTTTTGCTACCTTTAATTTTGACTTTACTTATTTGAATTACACTATAGTTAAAATCAAATTGAAAGATATATAATTCTTATGCATAAGTATTGTACATTTTGAATATGAGATTTTTGTTGAATATTGAACAAGTGGGGGATTATTGAAATTGTTGTTCAAAATCAATAAAATGAGTTTTGGAATGAAAAAAGATTTAGAAGCCAAAACTTTGGCCTATGCGACCGCATATGCCTTTGTGGCCTGCAGTCGCATACAAANTATTTGGTAGCTTTTTGAGGGTTTTTTTGGCACCACTTCGTATGACCATGTCTCTTGGCTATATATAGGTAGTTTGTGATCATTATAATGTTTTTGAAAACATACAAAAATCATAGCCATATTCAAGAACAAAAATCATTCCAAAAATAACAAGAAATCACAATGTTCTTCATCATATTCAAATTCTTCTTTAATATTCTTCAAGTTTTGGAGAATTACACTTAATGCTTGAGTGTTAATTCTTTACAAGGTTTGTTTAAATTCTGCAAACCATTTGCCTTAATCCCTACAAGAATTATTTCAATCCGAGAGATATCAAATATAATTTGAGGACAACGATATCGTGTTCAAGCCACCAGTGTTCGTTTTCAAATCAATTTCCTGGTTTGGTGTTTGGTTCATTGCTTTCATTGGTGATCTTCATTTTTCTGATTTTGGTTCGTTGCTTTATTCTACGATCCCTCAAGTGGAAATCATCAAATTTCACAAGTGGAAATCATACATCACAATGTTAAATCTCTGAAATTTAAGAGAGACGTAAGGGAGAAATTCTACAGGACTGTAACATAATTTCTACAAGTAGTACTGCTGAGTATCAATCTTAGATGGAATCATTTGTTGTTATTTTCTACAAAGCTGGTGAGAATGCTAGCCTCTGAGTTGGCTTGACTTATAGTAGATGATATCATTACATCGACTAGCAGATGAGTTATTTTTGAAGATGGAATCTCTATGTTATCGGATTGTTGTTATGTGTGAAGTTTTGATGGTGTCATTGTCATGAAGTAAGTCACACTTGTCTTAATTTTGACTAGTCTTCTCGGCTAGATCCTATCTAGGCCACGTGGTTCTTAAGTGGATTCATATAACATCGATAACTAACAATTATGACAAAAAATAAAATCTTCTCCATTATTCTTTATCCAAGCTCTCTACATTACTACTTTTATATAACAACCAAACCAACTAAAATCTTATTAATTTACCCCAATTGGAAGACATATTCACAAACATGAAATGCTCTCTTTTGACTATTTACACATACCAATTACCAAATTTCCATAAATAAATCTATCCTCACTTAAATACGCAAATAATAGATAGTATGAGATATCGAGTTATTTTTTCATCTCTGTAAATGGACCCACCCTACAACTCAATATCTGTTGAAGAGCATTTACCTACTATTGCATGCTCCAATTAAGAATCGGTATACGCGTGTGCTTGCTTTGATCAATATATTGGCGCCGATTACCTAATGATTGCATACCTCGGGACCCTCTTTACTATTGGCATAGAAAAGGACTGAACTTAACTCATTAATTTCATTTTTAGTGTTCTTGTGGCTGTGATTGGCGATGAACGAGTAGACCTACATTATGCAGTAGAGAACCTCCCAAGTTCCCTGCAGTTTGAACTTCATTTCTTATGGTAGAGAATCGTGAATATCTTCATGCTTATCAAGTTGAAGTACTGGTAAAAACAAAAATGGAATTACGATTTAAAGCTTTTAAACAAGAGTCATATATATACATACACATCTCATTGTAGGGCTCCTTCATAAATTATTTCGGACAAGGATTCTCAAAATTAAGATCCCACACATAATTGGTCTTTCCCTTATGCCCACTTTCACGTCCATAGGGCATTCATTTTCAACATTCAATTCATTGTACACTCAGATAATAATGTCTTGTTTCTTAGCTGGTTTCGAAGAATGTCTAAACAGTGTACACGAGTGGCTCCAGGTTGGATCCAACTGGAATCCTTAAATGCTCCAATGATTGTACAATGAGCTTCGTCTGGTAGCACATTTTGAAACTATCCAATAAATAAATAAATAAATAAAAGAATTATTTATTTAATTTATTTGACATCTTGTATATACAAGTTGATTTACAATATATATGCGCATATGTAATATATGTACGTTAGTTTGCATTATGTGTAAAAGAGAGGATTTTTGTAATGAGTAGCAACGTAGTGAATGAACTCTATAATTTTGGCTAAGGGTATAATTTGAATTGGACTCCTACGGAAGAAAACATATTAAAATCTATTAAAATTAGCAATCTTTTTGCTTGAAAATGGAACTGATTTGAGTCGTAGGGTTATTTGGTACCGGTGCTAACTATTTTATCGTTGTATTTTTCAAATTATAAGTTGCATAACAGTACCAAAGCAGACCCCATATTATTAAATTAATATTTAAAACGGGCTGGCCATTTTATGTCATTTTACAATTTATACTAGTGGGTCCCTTCTCTCTTGGAATTTTCGATATAAAAAGCCTCCCTCTTGGCCTTACCATGCATGAAAAACTTGTCATTCTATTCTTTCTCCTACATTTCGTCTCAAATGGATGCCAAGAATGTCGATACAACGGTGGCGGGGCCCGAAAATCAGAACAAGGCAACAGTCCATGCCCTTTACAAGGCAGTAGCAACCGGCGATGCCGCCACGGTTGCCGGAATTGTTACTAGTGACCTAGAATGGTGGTTCCACGGCCCACAAAACTGTCACCATATGATGAAAATGCTGACCGGAATATCGTCTCCATCAGCATTCAAGTTTGAGCCTCGTAGCATTGACGCCATTGATGACTGTGTAATTGTGGAAGGGTGGGAAGGAGCCCAGGTTTACTGGGTGCATGTTTGGTCTTTAAAAGATGGCTTAATTACTCAGTTTAGAGAATACTTCAATACTTGGCTGACTGTCACAGATTTTAGAAGCTGTTTGAGTTCAATTTTGTTGTGGGAGAGCCACCCTAAAGCCGTCGGCAAACGGTCATTGCCGGAGCTTATGCTTGCCATTTGACGGCGGCAATGGACGGTGGTCATAAATCATAGTACACCCCCTTGTTCTTAAATAACTAAAAATGCTGTAATTAAATATCCTACTCTAAAAGAAAGTAGCTTTTTATTTGGTAGAACTGGTAATTTCTAAAAGAAAATGTCTTTGTAAAATCTTTGATTTCCTTCTTAATTGTGAGAGTGAAATTTTCTATCCATCGATCTTTTTTTCCATTTTTTTTTTCTTTTTCTGGTTTGTGATTGAGAGTATGTTTAGATTTCATATTGAACTAGAAGCGCATGATTCGGTACATTAAGAAGAGTTTCCATGCGTAAATTCTAATAAGAGATTGATAATTAGTAACTTTTAGAAGGAACGCGGTGAATTAGTGTAAGTCTCACCAGATGTTTAAACATGAGTGTTTTTAGACAAGAACAAATTTGTGATAGAGAATTGAGTAATATTTGTAGATCTTACAAAATGTTTTATAGATAAAAAGTAATTTGATAAATATATTTTTTAATCAAAGTATTTATAAACACCTAACATCTTACCAAAGGTACTCTGTGCAAGAAGTCTTTATGGGCCATAGATTGTACAAAACCACTTGAAGAAAATTCACTACAATCATGCTACATGTACATTAGATTTAACATTTTTTTTGACATTATGTAAATTGACAAATTTTATACAACGATTTTAACAACCTTTTTTTCAATCAATGACTAGAATTTCTACACATAGACGGTCTTAGACAGACTGTCAAAAAAATGGTCAATTGAATTCCCTATTGACAAAAACAAATGAATGGCTCTCAAATATGGGGAGATAGAAAGAGACATTTGCATGTTGGTTGGCGAAGACTGGCTATAACGAAAGACAATTCAAGATATTACATTTCCACGAATTAATAGGCGAAGTTAGAGGACTCTTAGATACATGAAAAATGGGGTATGCCTAGCTTAAGATTTTACTTTTTTATTTTATTTTATTTATGGATTTGAATTCACTTTAACTCCTTAGTTTCTTTCTAGTTTGATAAGTTTGGGGTAATTTCTAAAAATATTTTCATACTTTATCATTTGTCATTGAATTTGCTATATGTTAGAATGCAGTTTTCCAAAATAATAATAATAAAAATATATGTATAGAATTTGTTGGAAATCAAAGTTCATTTAGCTTTTATTACATGAAAAGTCCTAAAATAATTTTTTTTCTTAGTAAATTATTCTTAGCATTTATTTAGAATAACAACAAAATTATATTCAAAACAGAAAACAGAAAGTGAAAAATCTTAAAAGAAAAGTTTATTTTTGTTTGGGATAGGAATGCTTTTAAAATTAAAGGAATGTAAATTAAGTAGATTTTCTTGTAGATGAAAAGTCTTTACAAATAATTTTTGTTTTTTCTTAAATTTTTTAAAGATGATGTATTCGAGACTTTTAAAACTTTTATTGACTTTTTTAAAACGATGACTTGTGTGGATTTCGTTGGCCTTTTATGGATTTGTATGGAATTAATAGAAGTATTTCGTAGACTGTTATAAATTTTCAGTTTAAAACATTTATAGACTTTTGTAGAATTCAAAAGATTTTTAAAAACTTTCATTTAAAATAGAATTTACGTGAATTTAGAACAATATTACAAAATTCTCACGTACTAGTTGGTGGTTCAAAAATTTCCCTTTTCCCTCTCCATGTAATAAAACATATTTTTAAAAGAATAAAAATATAAGTCACTTTAATTAATTAAATAATAATCAATATGAAATGGCTTTAAAAAGTAAACAAGAAATCAATATATTTAAATTCAATTATAGATTACAAATAGATATTTTCATAAAAAATGATGAAAAAGGAAAAAAGTTATTAAGAATCTTTAGTTACAATTTTATTTTTTCATAGAAAATAGAGATAAAAAAAATAAGAGAGAGAAAGAAGAAAGAAAAAGAAAAATAGAAATACATATAACCAGTAGAAAAAAATAATTTTAATTTCGACTCTAATGTTCGTAGATAAAAAAAGAAAGAGAAATATTGAAAAAGAGAAAAAATATATATTAATTTTTTTTGTTTGAAAGTCTCCCAAAATTTTGGGATGAATGAGAGATACTTTTTTGAAATTTTATTTTAATACTTTCTGCGTAAAAATGAGTACCCTAGAGACTTTTATAAAAAAAAATTAAAAAATCATTATCAATTTGAATACCGTAAAACTTATAGAGACTTCTACAAGATTTTAATTGAATACACCATAACTTTTAAAAATTTTCTCGATTGAATACACAAATACTTTTAGAGCGTCTTTAAAAATTTACATTGAATATCATTAAAATTTTTAAATCCCCTTTTTTTTAAAAAAAAATAATTTCAATTGAATATGCCCCCTTTAAAATATTATTCATAGCATTTATTTTAGATTAAATATCAAAATTACATTCAAAACAGGATATAGAACGTGAAAATCTAAAAATATAAGTTTTCCTTTTCTTTTTGATTGGGTTTAATTAATATATTTTTATAAATAAAATGAATGTATAATAAGTAGTTTTTCTTTTACATGAAAAGTTTAAATATTTTTTTTCTTTTTCTTTTGGATTGGGTTTAATTAATAAAAATGGAAAAATTTATGTTTTTTAAATAAAATATATGTAAACTAAAAGGGTTCATTTGAGCCTCATTTTTGGGCATATTTAACAATGAAAAATGTATTATAGTATTGCCAATTGTCATTGTTTTGATCAATTGGATGTTACTTTTTAGCACCTTTCTTCTTTTCAAAAAGTGTCACGACATATCATTTTCTAAGGTAAAATCTTAATTCATAATTATATTTATATATTTTACTTGTATGTATCTTTTTAATTGCTCCAAAGTTGAACTTTCATATATACTCACCATCATTGATTCAAAGTTGAATTTTCATTTATACTAAAACAAACCTCATAAATCTCAAATTCATATTAAATTTGCAGTAATTTTTGCGAAGTAGATTGTGTTGGTAATTTATTTGAAAAATTGAACTTGTAAGTAATGAAGATTGGAATAAGGGATGACATTATTATCGAGAATTTGCACTTAAACTTATAATGTGATGAATAAAAAAAATAAAGAAGAAATTTTTTAATCATAATACGTGAAAATAGATGTGCAACTTTTGAATTTATTCAAAGTTGAAGAAGAACCTGCTTGAATTTGAATTGAATCTGTTAGGTTTTTAGTGTTGGCGATTCTATAGATACAACAACTGATTTGTAACGTGTTGTAAAAGTCAAGGACCTAGGGTGCAATTTGTATAAATTGGGTTATAAGATCTAGGGTTCAAGTATGGAAAGAGAAAAAATACGGTGTCACATTATCGCTAGTTTATCGCCCGGAAGCTGTTCAAGCAACAAAAACATAATGCTTGTTGCCCACCTGTCTCTAGCTATCGCTAGCTTCTAACTCGAGCGACAGGTCGATTCGAAAAAATCTAGTTTGTGATTTTAAACAGATTTTTTCGGCTCATTCAACCTAATTTCCCCATCCTATAAATACTCGATCCATTGGACGAATTTTGGTGTGGTTGTTCATTATATTATTTCTTTCTATCATCTTTTGAAGATCCAAAATATTCTTACATTTATTCTATCATTTTGATTTTTGAGATCATACAACCACCGGTTGAGAAAAATATCATTTCCTTAAACCAAAACACTACCTACTTTTTATTGGTCATAAGAAGGTACTTTCCCAGTTGGACCCCAGAAGTTTCTAGAGATTGAGAGAGGTTGGACTACAAGTGTAGGAAAATAACAGAAATAGGTGATTCCTGGATATCCACTTGGAAGAAATGTGTGCAGAAGAACGTGAGACTGCTATAGCAAATCTTGGTAGAAGATTGTGTGTCGTAAGTACAACAAAACTTGGAAGCTACATGAGGTAGATCGGGAGATCTAGCAGGTTGGTTAGACAGTATCTACGATAGCATGTCGCAGGGCTGGAATGAGCAGCATATCTTAGCGTTGCAGGGTTTACAACAGCTAGTGGAACTAGCTTGGAATTGAACTGTAATCCACATTGTCTATAGTGGAGGTAACTGGCTTGGTCCTGGAGTTTTTTCCAGTTGGGTTTCTCCGTCATCATATCGGTGTTCATTGTTTATTGTTTTTCAAATTACAACTGCGATATTCAAATTTAGGACTAAAATTAGATTGTATGTTTAATTATCTAAAAACTAATTAAAAGTGACTTATTGCTTTAATTAGCATTATTCCACACGTAAGGTCAAGCTACACATTTTTTCAACCGGTAACAGAGCTTAATTTCGTGTTCTGACCTTACTGTCTAGATGAGTACTTTGTTGTCTATCTCACCCTATTTGATGACATAATTATGCATATGTTTTATTTTTATTTTGTTTGCCATTTTATTTATTTTTATTTTTTTTGTTTGATGTATTCATGCTTTAAAATAAAAATGATGAAATTTTTTTTACAGCATATATGACATTCTTGAACTTGCATGTTGTGATCATGTATGGACATAATTGATAANGCAACAAAAACATAATGCTTGTTGCCCACCTGTCTCTAGCTATCGCTAGCTTCTAACTCGAGCGACAGGTCGATTCGAAAAAATCTAGTTTGTGATTTTAAACAGATTTTTTCGGCTCATTCAACCTAATTTCCCCATCCTATAAATACTCGATCCATTGGACGAATTTTGATGTGGTTGTTCATTATATTATTTCTTTCTATCATCTTTTGAAGATCCAAAATATTCTTACATTTATTCTATCATTTTGATTTTTGAGATCATACAACCACCGGTTGAGAAAAATATCATTTCCTTAAACCAAAACACTACCTACTTTTTATTGGTCATAAGAAGGTACTTTCCCAGTTGGACCCCAGAAGTTTCTAGAGATTGAGAGAGGTTGGACTACAAGTGTAGGAAAATAACAGAAATAGGTGATTCCTGGATATCCACTTGGAAGAAATGTGTGCAGAAGAACGTGAGACTGCTATAGCAAATCTTGGTAGAAGATTGTGTGTCGTAAGTACAACAAAACTTGGAAGCTACATGAGGTAGATCGGGAGATCTAGCAGGTTGGTTAGACAGTATCTACGATAGCATGTCGCAGGGCTGGAATGAGCAGCATATCTTAGCGTTGCAGGGTTTACAACAGCTAGTGGAACTAGCTTGGAATTGAACTGTAATCCACATTGTCTATAGTGGAGGTAACTGGCTTGGTCCTGGAGTTTTTTCCAGTTGGGTTTCTCCGTCATCATATCGGTGTTCATTGTTTATTGTTTTTCAAATTACAACTGCGATATTCAAATTTAGGACTAAAATTAGATTGTATGTTTAATTATCTAAAAACTAATTAAAAGTGACTTATTGCTTTAATTAGCATTATTCCACACGTAAGGTCAAGCTACACATTTTTTCAACCGGTAACAGAGCTTAATTTCGTGTTCTGACCTTACTGTCTAGATGAGTACTTTGTTGTCTATCTCACCCTATTTGATGACATAATTATGCATATGTTTTATTTTTATTTTGTTTGCCATTTTATTTATTTTTATTTTTTTTGTTTGATGTATTCATGCTTTAAAATAAAAATGATGAAATTTTTTTTACAGCATATATGACATTCTTGAACTTGCATGTTGTGATCATGTATGGACATAATTGATAAATTGTAGCATAGTTTTCATTACTTGCTTGGGTTGATATGAAGTAATTAATGTAGGTCTTCATGTACCATCTGCACTGCACACACTATCATTTTGTAATGAGATTTAACCGCGTATGTGAGATTTGGAATAACAGTCACATATTAGTAAGTTAACTTTGAACATAAATTGACCATATTTATTAGACCTAAACTCAAGGTTATCTCCGGTAATAAAAAACTCAATATCTTATATTTTTCTTTGGAGTATATTTGACTCGAGCAATTAAGCTTGCAGAGTTTCTCATAACCTGGCGCCTATGGTCAACTGACTTGGATTTATCGGTATAAAGCTCACCATATGGGTCATTTTAATCGGTTAATGAATATGAGCCTGCACTTAAGGTTTGAAAAATTATTATGAGTCTCAACGTTGTGAAAAATATATGCAATAAGTTAGGGGGAGAAAAGAAAAATTCAATATACAATGAGTTTTTATTTAAAGGTCTTAATACGCTGTAAATTATTTGACTTTCATAAGTAGAGGAATATACTTATTGGCAGTGATGTTTAACATGTCATTTCTCATAAAATTTAAGCTCTGGAGTCCTATTTACAAATGATCAGTGACATTTTACACACATGAATCACTTATATAATTTACTCCATGTTAACTTGAACTGAGTATGTGAGAATGTTTACTGTACATTGATTGTACTTATGCGTGCTAACGATTGCATTTTTTGAGTGATTCCCTTGTCATTTGTGACAAAAATGGGGGAGAAAATATACAAAGGGGGAGCATTGAATGAAAAATTAAAATTTGCATATATGCATTTTATGTCTAGGGGTTGTTGGGGGAGAGATATAGATACATTTTTCATATTGCATATAAACATTGAGAGTTTACAACAAGGGAGAGAATGTGTATTGTATTTGCATTGCATATCATATGCATAGCTGTTTGAGTTTTTAATGTTTTGTGATGTTAATGTTTCGGTTGGTGTTTTGATTGATATTAATGTTACATCTCAAACTAGCATACTTATTTGTGTTCATGAGATTTTGATTTCCTATATCATGTGCTTTTACACTGGGAATTGAGTTGTAAATTTCAGGAAACATGTTTAACAAAAAATGTAAAAGTCATCACTTTGATGAAGGATGGGTAGTTTAGATTTTGTTTTTAATTTATCCTTGACTCATTTTATAGTTTTGTCATAGACTGCCAAATGGGGAGTTTGTTAGATTTTTAATGTTGGAGATTCTGTAGACACAATGACTGATTTGTAACGTGTTGTAAAAGTCAAGGACCTAGAATGCAATTTGTATAAATTGGGTTATGAGGTCTAGGGTTCAAACATAGAAATATGAGAAATACGGCGCCGCATTATCGCTAGCTTATCGCTTGGAAGCTGCTCGAGCGACAAAAATAGAATGTCTGTCTCTCGNTCAGTTCCTTAAACCAAAACACCACCTACTTCTTATTGGTCATAAGAAGGTACTTTCTCAGTTGGACTTCAAAAGTTTTTGGAGATTGAGAGAGGTTGGACTACACGCGCAGGAAAAAGAACAGGAATAGGTGATTCCTGGGTATCCACTTGGAAGAGAAGTGTGCAGAAGAACGTGAGACTGCTACAGCAAATCTTGGTAGAAGATTGTATGTTTGTAAGTACAGCAGAACTTTGAAGCTACAAGAGGTAGATCGGGAGATCTAGCAGGTTGGTTAGACAGTATCTACGGTAGCAGGTCGTAAGGCTGAAATGAGCAGCAGATCTTGGAGTTGCAGAGTTTACAACAGTTAGTGGAATTAGCTTGGAATTGAACTGTATCCTACATTGTCTATAGTGGAGGTAACGGCTTGGTCCCGGAGTTTTTTCCAGTTAGATTTCTCCATCATCATATCGGTGTTCATTGTTTATTACTTTTTATATTACAACTACGGTATTCAAATTTAGGATTAAAATTGGATTGTATGTTTAATTATTTAGAAACTAATTAAAAGTGACTTGTTACTTTAATTAGTATTATTCCGCATATAAGGTTGAACTATGCTTTTTTTCATAATCAATTTTGGATTTGATGGAGAGTTGAAGAAGAATAGCGTGACGGTGGTGTTTGTCTGGATTCAATTAAAATTTCTTCTTATAATGCTTTTCAAAAAATCCCTACTTTTTAGTTGTATTTTTGTAATTTGTCCTTTGTTGTAACTACTTCTTTTAAGGCCTCGTAGACGTTTTAATTGGGCCAAGATGGCCCAATCTAAATATTATACGTTACTTTGCCACACAAAGGTAAAAATGGATGTGGCAAACTTCTTAGGGTTGAAAGACATTAATATTTAAGATCGACTGAAGATCAAGATTATTTTTCAAAATGTTATTTAATTTTAGGCAAATAAGTTAGGTTCAAATATATTTCAATACTAGTCAAATTGTCATAATTAGATTAATAAACTAGCATCAACAAATTACATCGATTATCATTAATCAACATGGCATGATAGGCTCAATAAATATTCTCCGAGAATGAAAATATCGAAAAAAGACACATTAACATCTGCAATTTTGAGCCTCTAATTTGAACTTCTAGGTGAATGGTCAATTTTCAGAAATTGAGGTACCTTGAGGTGGGCCTTCGTGTTTATTTCAAATTTGAGCTTCTACTTATTGACTTAGGGGCCTGTTTGTCATGACTTTTGTCTTTTGATTTTCGTAGAAGGGTTTTTGAAGAAAATTACTTGTATTTTTGTTTAAAAGCTAATTTTTAGAAGAGTTTCATATTCTAGAAGTGTTTTAGAGGAAATCATATTGAATTAGTTTTTTCTAAAAATTCTTCTAATTAGAAGAAATATTTTCATAAAATTAGTTAAACAGGTTCAAAAGAAACTTTTGAATTTCAAAAGCTCATTTTGACTTTTCAAAAGATATTCCAAACATGTCCTTATATTATACCATCAATTTAAGAACTTTTTATCATGTTATTCATAAAATAGAAATATTCTCCCCGAAATACGGACATTCAATTATTTTAAGAAACCATACAACACATTAACGAACTGACGGGCTCAACTTTTGAATTATTAGTTATAGAGCCTATAGTTTCCTGCTTCTAAGGTTACTTGCCTCATTGGAAGACATGGCTTTGGGTTTGTCTATAGAAAGTGATTGACGATGCCTGCACCCTGCCCTTGATTCCTCTTTGATGGGTACCCCATTCTAAGAAACTAAAACGAATAGAGACTCCGATTAAGATAATAAAACATAAAAGAACAATTGAAGTTTATGGCATCGTAAGAATTTGTAACACCTCAATCTATCATTCACGCCCCATCTCGATCCCAAAATCCAAATTGCCCGTTGTAGATGATGGAAGGCAACGAGGGGGTAGGAATAATGGGATTGAGAAAGAGAAATGAGAAAGAATCAAGATGGAAGGTGGAGGTTTATTAGAGGATATATGCAGGGGTTGAGAAGCAGCAACACCTTTTTTCGATTTTTTTGTCCTTTTTTCTCTCATTTTTATTTAGTGTCTATATATTATTTTATTGTGCAAGTTGGGTAAGATTCACATTTTCCTTTTAACAGTAACTTATGTGGTATTCTACAAATTTAAAAGGTTGATGATATGTAAGTACAAATTTATTAGGTTACAAAACTCCATTGCAATTTTTTTCGGAGTATAATGTTAAAGTTACAATTATTGCTAAATAGTTTTCTTCATAGATAGTAGGGATTCTTTGTTCTGAAAAATTATGAAAGTTTTGCATTGTGCGGGGCCTCCTTTTTGGTAAGAATATATCTTTACGAGTTGACATTGTTGAGTGCAACGATTTATGTGTTGTTTAGAGTGTTTAGTCCACTATTAATTTTTTTCCTAATGGTTTGGTAAATTTTATATCTTATCAGCATGTTAGTGTTTAATTTACTGATATGTATTTGTTTTTTTTTTTTAATCGTAAATATTGCACTTTATTTATTCACAAAATAATTTAAAAATTAAGATATTAGAAGTGCTATGTGGAATTAGTTGGATCTCCTTTCCTTACCAACGGATGTCACCCACCTACTAAGCTCCTGTATGGTGGTCTTTTATATTGTAGTGAAATTGTTTTGAATAGTGAATTTTTGAAGAATGTGTGGCTAAAAAATAGGAAAAAATTTTGAGTTTACGTGTAGAATATATTACTGTTTAAATGTGTGATTGAAAATGAGTGTACAGAAAAAAGAATTTTGAAAGAATGACAGACAAACAGGGGCTAACAATGTCAGTCGACAAGTTGGATTTATTAAATCTTTAGCCCCTGTTTGGTGGCCTTAAAATTTAAAAAATATAGTTTTGAATAGTATGTTTTAGAGAATGTGTGGTTAAAAAGTATGGAAAATTTTAAAATTATGTGTAGAATATTTTATTGTGTAAATGTATAGTTGAAAAATGAGTATAAAAAATAAATTAACGTAAGGTAAAGGAAATCAAATAGGGTGTGCATGTTTAGTAAATCTTCAATAGTAACTAAATAAGTTTAATAATAACTTTTATTAATAAAACTTAAAAATAAGTTAATTTGAAGTAATTCTTACTTCACTATCTATTATCATAATAACTAATATACATTTTTATAAGGAAGAGAAAAAGTAACATATTTATTTCAAAAGAAAATTCACTTATAAATTTAGGCAAACAAGCTCTTAAACACAACTTTGCCGCCATAAAGGCCATTGCCACCATTTGTTTAACAGCATTGCATAATTATTTATGTTTGTCGGCTCCTTTTCCCTTAAATATCCATGAAGTTAACAACTCATTAACCACTAATACCACTCATCAAGTGTAGTTTAGAAATTGACATTTGGAAAAGCTTTTTCCAATGATATTTTCGTTGTGCCTTACTTTCATAGTGGAAAGCCAGGTATTTTGGAT